>CAUYQV010079818.1:0-29702 GCA_963574575.1 Galagoides demidoff
AGTGAACTTTTCTAGAACTAGAATATAAATGTTTTGATACAGTGACTAAGCAAATGACATGAAATCTATGTTAACCAGCTTGATGAAAGTATTTCAAATTGTATATGAAAACAGTACAATGTACCCCATGTTTGCATTAATATATATAGCTATCAATTAATAAAAAAAAAAGAAGAGATCATTCAAAGAGCAATACTTTGCCTGCTTCTACACCCAAAAGGACATTGGGCTTATTTGGGAGGGGAGAATAAAGTTAACTCTCCCCTTAAACTTGACCAGCAGGATTAGGATGTTTTCAGAGTAAAGGCTTAAACTATTATAAACCAGTGCCCTGTTTGTTTAGCTTTAGTTTTGATATCGAAGATTATTCATTTACTATAAATTGGTAAAGAACAGCTCTATAGAGGTTATAAAACTATGTCAACAACTATGCCATTCTCTCCTTCATGAGTTTTCTGGTCCTACTAATATGATAATTGGTTAATACTCAATTAAAGTGAGTATTAATTTTTTCAGGTTGCTTTCTTTATACTTGTTATGGTAAATACTACTTTTTGCTCATATTTGGTAATTAATTTTCAGTAGTTGTACAATTCCAAGTGGTCCATTCAGCTGCCAAATGTATTTGGTATTAGCAAAATAACTAATGAGAAGATCCTTTTTTGGGCAGCGGGGGGGACAAGATCTCACTCTGTTGCCTGGGCTGGGATGCAGTGGCATCATTGTAGCTCACCGCAGCTCAGACTCCTGGGCTCAGCCTCTCAAGTAGCTGCCCCCACACTTGGCTAATTTTTTGTTTTAACTTTTTCTAGAGGGGAAATCTCTCTGTGTTGCTCAGGGTGCTTTCCAGCTCTTAGCTTCAAGCAATCTTCTCTTGGCCTCTCAACATGGTAGGATTATAAGCAAGAGCCACTGCTCCCGGCTGAAAAGTTTCTTTCACTTTTCTCCTACATCGACCCATGTAAACTTTGTGAAACTAGTTTAACAATATGCTGCCCAGTTTTATAAGGCTTTGGTTTTTTTATTTAAGTTTTATCCCAACTAATTTTAAAATGTGTTTCAAGTATAATTTATATTACTATAATTATTCATAATTATAGTAATATAAAAATGCATAATAATATAAATCATGGAAGAGTCGCAGAAATTTTGTATAACACAGAGTTTTAAAGCATCACGGAACAATTCCGAGGTAAACGGAACGGAAACTGAAATGATTAAATTGATATTTAGCCAAAAATAGCCAGCATCTCATGTTAGCTGAGTCATTCTTTTTCTCTGCAAATATAATATTTAAATTCTAATATAAATTATTCTCTTTCCACATGAATAGTGATTGTCATGTAGGCCACTTCCTTGGACATTGTCACTTGCATTGGTGTCTGAGTCCTTATATTAATTCCAGATGAACAGAGGCCACCAGTGCTTGGGACTCCAGGATGTAAAGTTAATGGTGAAGACCACTATTTAGAACTCAATGGATTTGTCATTAGAAAGTAATCTTTGTTACTTTGGTTACTGTATTCACTGCCTTTTCAGCAGATGATGGCAAACATGCTCTGGATTTGTCACCCCTGGACAGTTTTTATTTACTGTTAAACAAAATCCTAGCTATTCATTGGTCTGCAGGGTTAAGGCTTGCACATAGTGAATTCAGTTTAGCATCTGTGAATAACCTATATTCATCATTCTGTGAAGATGATTCTCAAGCAGCTGGTGCATGGTACATTCTATGGCCTAAGCTAAAGTGAAGACAGGGGCCAGCGGATATGACTTTTGCCTCAGCCCCTCAGTATCATATGCTCCTACTCTTTCAAACTTCTGGAAACATACACTCTTCTAATCAAGTAGAGTCTGATTCCTCCTCAACTGATTTTACCAGCCATAACCAGTTTGTCATTAGACATTTCTCTGCACATACCCCTCTCCTGTTCTAGAAACTGCTGCCCACAGAACAGTATAGAGATCCCTTAGATTGCCATTTAGGAGGACCCTTTATAGTTCAGCCGCAGTCCGATTCTGATTGTGCATATTTATCACCTTTGTAATTCATTCAGGTTTGCCATCCATTTGGTGTTTCTGTCCTTTTTTTTAGTTTTAGAATATTAAGGGGTACATGTGTTTGTTTTCTACATAAATTGGGTCAAGGGTGTACCATCTTTTCTTGGTGAAGTCAGCTGAAGACCTGTTATCTATGAAGACGGCTGGTGTAGACCAGCCCTGGGCACAAAGATCCCTGCTCTCTCCCACTCATTGGCACGTACCATAGGCCGTCTTGGCATTGAACCTTGTCTTTGATATGTCTCCGCTAGCCTGAGATTTTGCATTATTATACTTCATTATAAACACCACCACTCCCAGTACCTTCCTTAGTGAGTACAACATGATTATATTTAGTGTATTATATTCAGAAGTTTTGCTGAAGGAATAGACCATAGCTGCTATTACCCCAGGGAGAAAAAAGGCTAACTATGTGACGTGATGGTTATGTTAATTGGTTTCACTAAAGTAACCCTTTTGCTATATACAATCATACATGCTGAGAAATGGGTCATTAGGAGATTTTTGTCATTGCACGAATGTCACACATGCCTGGACAGGACAGTTAACTGCACACAGGCTGTGTGGTGTAGACTGTTCTCCCAGGCTGCAAACCTGCACGGATGGTACTGTGCTGAATACTGGAAGCACCTGTAGCACAGTGATAGGTATTTGTGTGTCTAAGCATATCTAAACATAGAAAAGGTAAACACATGGTATAAAAGGTAAAAAATGTATAGGGCACTTACCATGAATGGAGCTTGCCAGACCAGAAGTTCCCTCAGTGCGTCAGTGAGTGAGTGCGAGGGCCCAGGACATCACTGGACCCTTCTGGAGAATTTATAAACCCTACGCTACCCTTAGGTAGGATGAGTCAGAGGCAAGCCTGTGTTTTCTAATTCTCTAAATTTATTGAAAATTTTTTTCTTTCTTTGTTCAAAAATAAATTTACCTTACCTTACTGAAACTTTTTTACTACATAAAATTTTTAATTTTTAAACTTTTGGACTCTTTGGGGTGATACTTAGCTTAAAACACAAATGCAGTGTACAGCTATACAAAAATATTCTTTCTTTGTATCTTTATCTATAAGCTATTTTCTATTTTAAAAAATGATTTTTTACTTTTTAAATCTTCTCGTTAAAAACTAAGGTATAATGCACACACGTTAGCCTACGCTTACCCAGGGCCGGGATCTTCAATATCACTGTCTTCCCCTCCCAGCCTGTCTCACTGCAGACTTCAGGCAGGAGCATGACACGCACAGAGCTGTCAGCTCCTAAGATAACAGTGCCTTCTGGAATGATGAAGGGCCCACCTAAGGCTGTTTTATAGTAAACTTTTCTTTCTTAAGTAGAAAGAGTACGCTATAGGACAATGATAATAAGTGTGGTATAGTACATATACAAACCAGTAATAGTCACTTACCATTATCAAGTGTTATATACTGTTGATAATTGTATGTACTATACTCTTCTGTGACAGGAAGCACTGTAGGTCTGTTTACTGCAGCATCACCACAAACACATGAGTAATGCGTTGCACCTGCCACCTGGGGGCTCTGTACCAAGACCTGGAATATTACAGGGAAGGAAACGAACATGATCCCTAAACTTAGTCATTGGGCCTCATATTTTTTGTCTGGTTGTTTTTCTTCATTTCTATTTCTTTTTAAAAGCATCTGAGGCTCAGCACCTGTGGCTCAAGTGGCTAAGGCGCCAGCCACGTACACCTGAACTGGCGGGTTCGAATCCAACCGCGGGCCCGCCAAACAACAATGATGGCTGCAACCAAAAAATAGCTGGGCGTTGTGGCAGGCGCCTTGGGTCCCAGCTATTTGGGAGGCAGAGGCAGGAGACTCACTTGAGCCCAGGAGTTGGAGGTTGCTGTGAGCTGTGATGCTATGGCGCTCTACCCAGGGGGACAGCTTGAGGCTCTGTCTCTAAATAAATAAATAAATAAATAAATAAAATAAAATAAAAGCATCTGAAACCTATAAGAATGCCTGATCTTTCCTTTATTAATACTTCTCTATTTATGACTTACTACCAAAGATGTTAATGCAATAACATCTTGTAATAATTTTTCAAAGTAAATACTGTTCACTCAATTCCAGAGTTTCATCTTGCTTTTGACTATTCACTTTAAGTGAAAAACTATGAATCAGAAAAAAATCACTAGAAAGTCTTTTTGATTATTATTTTTATGTGTTCTTTTAGGGAATAACAAAAGCTTGTAATTTCTCAGCTCTTTACTGGAGACATCATGCAACTTCTTAGGTCTGGTCAAAACTTTCAGCCAAAAGCTGGCTGAGAATATATGATCAGATCTGGGTTTACGTTGACCTTTTCTGTATTCCATGTTTTGATTAGCTGGCTGTTCTACTTATATCCCATTTACAGACAAATTGTGGAAGACTTGAATGGCAAGTCAGAACCATACAGAATATTGAAAAGGTCAGTGAGATTTAGCCCATAACCACAGAATCTAAAACATATGACAAGTCATCAGACTTAATTCCCAACAACAAGGTCTGTGGTAAAGATGGGAAATTATTCCAATTAAAATATGCTCATTTCATACTAACGGCTGAGATGGCAAAGCTCAAATGCCCTCTTGACTCCTTTTTTGTGATGACTTAATAAGTTAGAAAGAAATTGTAATTAAATTAAATAAACAAGGCAAGAAAAGGAGGTAACAAGCTCTTTTGATTTGAGAGTCCACTGTAGAGGGAATAATATAATGACTTTTCTAAAAACCCTAATTATACATGAGTAAGACAGCCACAGCCACAAAACCAATTCAACAGCCACCCCCTGCTCTCTTTTTATCTACAGCATAGCTGTCAGTCAGATGGGAATTCCATTTATTTCCATGGAAATGAAGGCAGTGAGTTCAATTTTGCCACCACCCGGGATGTAGATCTTTCCACAGAAGATATTCAAGAGCAATGGTCAGAAGAATTTGAGAGCCAGCCCACAGGGTAAGTAATTGCTATCTCCCATGCTGTGTACAACACTTACTTTTATTCCACTGGATGTATTTTAAATGCATATTGTTAAATAGTAAAAGCATACTTAGATCAACGTGGATGATTCTTATCATAGACAGACCAAAAGGGGTACACTTTTCCTAAAGAATCTTTATGAAGTCATCAGCTTTTTGTAATACATATTAAAAATTTTTATTGCAAATACCTTTTAACTTCGTTTGACTCACTTATATCTCAGCTTATTCAGCTTTTACTCGGAGAGAGTGGTGTTTTTTTTTTCCTCTATAGAGAAAAAATACAAAATCTTTCCACTACTATTATATTGAGATGTTCATTTGTCTTCCTGGGGTCTGAGATTTATGGATGCTGCTACCTGATCATCCTTGGAATGTGGTTTTGATCTATAAAAATTGTTTAGGGGATAAAATTTATCTTTCAGAGATTTATAAAGGAGGATTTGAGACTGCAGTTGAAATAGAGGGGACCTGAGGCAGTGAGGCATCTTCTTGCTGGGCTGACTTACATGCCTTTTCTCTGGATCCTGGGTCCCTAAGATATCTCCTACTAATTGGGCAGCACTTTTAAAAGTCTAAATTGAATAATGGTTTCAGAGAACCAAAATCCGCAAGGTAGTATGAGTTAGAGGCAAATTTGTATTTTTGAACACTATCACAAGGATGAATGAAATCAATATAAAATGGAATTTCATAATGAATATGAAAAACAATAATTTAACTGTGAGAAATTTTTCCAGATCATAACATTTAAGGTGTAGTCATATCATTCTGATCTCAACAAATTAAATAAAAATTGGCTGGGCTTGGTCGCTCATGCCCATAATCCCTAGTACTTGGGAGGCCAAGGCAGGTGAATTTTGAGCTCAGGAGTTTGAGACCAGCCTGAGCAATAGCAAGACCTTGTCTCTACTTTAAAAAATTTTTTTTAGAAAGAGGAAAATTAGGCTCGGTGCCCATAGCACAGTGGTTACGGCGTCAGCCACACACACCGAGGCTGGCAGGTTGGAACCCAGCCCAGACCGGCTAAACAACAGTGACAACTACAACAAAAAATAGCCAGGCCTTGTGGCAGGCACCTGTAGTCCCAGCTACTTGGGAGGCTGAGGCAAGAGAATCACTTAAGCCCAAGAGTTTGAGGTTGCTGTGAGCTGTGAGTTCTGATGCGATAGAACTCTACCGAGGGTGACATGGTAAGACTCTGTCTCAAAAAAAAAGATAGAAAGAAAAAATAGGAAAATTAGCCAAACGTTGTGACTGGTGCCTTTAATCCCAGCTACTCATGAGGCTGAGAGGCAAGAGGATCACTTGAGCCCAAGAGTTTGAGGTTGCCATGAGCTGTGATGCCATGGCACTCAACCCAGGGCAACAGAGTGAGACTCTGTCTCAAAAAATAATTGATTAAACATTGAAGTCCCAGAGTGGCAAGAAGGCCAGTATTGCCCATTAGGGCTCCTGCACCTGTGCAGTACCCAAGAACCTCCTCCAGAGGCAAGGACAGGGAACTCTTACCAGCAGGTTGAGCCGTCACTGCTGATAAGGACCTTTTGCTGCCACTTGGGGGTCTTTCACTGTTGAACACAGAATATAAACTGGGATAGACCCAACCCTGCCCCTCCTTGCCTCAAGGAAGTAGCTCAGGTCCGCTGGGGTCAGCCTCTAAGGAAGCTGACAATGAATAACTCCAGCCTCCCAGGACCTGTCATTGACCTCTCTAAGCCCAGCACCAATGCTCACACTCTACGTCCACACAGCCTTTCCCTTCTGAGGCTCCTATCATTCTTGAAGCTACATGTCCAATGGAGCTCCCATGTTTCCTTGAGTGACCAGCAGCCCCTCTTCCTCTTCGTAGTCTCTGGGCTCTCCCCAGGACTCGGGCTGCTCTTCTTTGTAACCTTCATTCTACTCCCCACACATCAAAGTGGTTGGATGGGATCCAGAGCTGTGATAATGTGCAGAAGGCTTTTAACCTGGCTTCTGGAGATAAAGGATCCATCACCAGCGTGTCAGTTCTTTCCTCTAAACCCTTGATACAAAAAACTAATCCGTGGGTGGCTCCCGTGGCTCAAAGGAGTAGGGCACCAGCCCCATATATGGGAGGTAGTAGGTTCAAACCCAGGCCCCGCCAAAAAAAAAAAAAAAACTAATCCTACTCCCTTTTCTGCTTATGGAGCTTGACACCTATGATGGGGTACAAAATGTTGAGACACAAGAGACTTAGTTACCCCTGTCCCTTCATCTCTCCAAGCTGACGCCATCCACGTATTGGTGATGCGTCACCCTCTTCAGGGAGTACCATGTGGCCCGGGCACTCATGATTCCCCAGTGCTACCAGCTGCCAGCTCACTAAAGCAGGGCTAAAAAGACAAATTTCATCTCTAGGAGAACCATTCTGATACCAATCTCCTGATCTCAATCTCCCTCTCTCTCTCTCCTTCCCTCTCCTTCCAGTAAAATATGGCATTTTAAATGTAACTTACACATACTATTTTGGAGAAAGATAAAGTTTAATTTTACCTGTGGCCTTCATTCAGGGGTGGGGAACCTAAAGTCTTAAGGAAACTTGTGGCCTTTCTAGTCCTTAAGTGTGGCCTTTTGACCAAATCCTTTTATTAAAAGAGGCGTACCACAGAAAGATGCAGGTTTTCTTGCTTCTTTTGGTGTTTAGAAAAGAGCAATCTTGAAATCAGAAGGCCACAGGTTCTCCATGGCTCCAAGTCCATCCAGAGAAACATTCTCTGTTAGAGAAGCATGGAAAACCCCTCCATGAATCACGCTTAGGAAGGAATCGAATTGATATTAGAAGAAACCAAACATATTTAGAAAATTAATGTACTAGTCCAGATTCATAGCTGGCAAAAAAAATGTTTATTTCCATTAACATATCAGACATTCTGTTTTCAAAGCACTAACAATATTAAAAAAAAAAAAAAAAAACTTTTGGCTACCACCAAATCAATCATCCCCCCCAAACAAAAAAACTACTGAAAGTATCCATGCCTGAAGAAAGAGCTGAAGTCAGTCCAGAACAAAGTCCATTCACTGAATCGATCAGGTGGTTTTAATTATGTTCTCTGGACATTTCTAAGGACCGAGGAATTGCCAGGGTTTTGGTCACAGTTAAGAAGCTGCTCCTTTCAGGCCGTGGCACTGTCTGCAGGTTTCAGTTCCAATAACATGTAATAATGTGCTCAAGAAAAGCACCTGTGCCACTCAAATTGCCCTGCAGTTCATTCATTGAAATTCTAGAAGTAACCACTCTAAATGACTTCGCTCAGCCTGGTGTCCGGCAGCCTAGTTATGAAGTTGGCATTACGGTATCAGGGTGTTCAAGAATAACGAGAAGACTTAGCATTTGCTTTGTTTTGAATGATGATAAAAATGCTGCCTTAATCCGTGTTGTTTGGGGGACTTGTTTTCCCCACTTCTACCTAGTCCCAAATGTTGCTTTATTGATCTGGGAAAGAATGTTGATGTAAAATGTTTAATCGTAACTTCAGGAAAAAAATTCCATCACGAGATCAAGTTAGTGTGCAGCATTTCTACCTGTGGTGAGAGCTGACAAAGAAAAACAGATTAGGAATTTGCTAGAGAAGCTGGACACGGGGGCTAAGTGGTTAGCGCACCAGCCCGGCATACCAAGGGTGGGAGTTTGAACCTTGCCTGGGCCTGATTAACAGCAAGGAGAACAAAAAGAATTTGTTAGTGAAACTCTAGATGTGTTCTGTTTTGTCTTCCCAGTTTATTGAATGTTTGTCTCATTTTTCTCTTCTATCCCCACCACCCACACAAAAAATTTGTCATTATAAGCTCGTCTCCTACACTAGATAGAAAACACGGATGGTAGATCCTCGCGCTATGCGGAGTGACCAGTTGAATTGATTGAATTCTGCAGCATTCAATTCATTCTATTTATGGCAAAACTCCAAATGACACTATAAATTGTAAAAATTAAATTATTAATGCGAATGTAATACTTTCATTTCCTTTAACTGTGTTTTCCTCCCACAAGAATTATGAAAGAGAAAAAGCATATACCACCCTGCTGATATTTTCAAAAGACTTAATATGAATGGCAAGAAAGGAAAGAAAGCCACTAAACCATTATGGCTTCTTTTTTTGAAACCATTTTCCCAATTATCCATATTTTCCTAACATTTGAATCAAAGTGTTTGATCTTTGATCACAAGGATGCAAGAGCTGTTTGCCTTCTACATCACTAAGCTGTCCCAAATCCAATGTTGATAAGTTTGTTTTTTAAGTGATATTTAAAGGTTTTTTTTTAATCTAAAGAAGATACATCTGTTACCTCACCAAGGGAGAAACTTTAACAGATACACTGATAATTTATGTAAGTCTTTCTGAACTTTGGCTTAATCTTACAAACACATCATTTAATTAGCAACTACCATATCTTACCTAGCTGAGGGTGTCTTTGGGGGGGGGGCATTAGATAACAGCACGTTGCTGTACATGAAACATGTATACTTCCCTTTCATCCCAAATGCAAACATCGTGTTTTTACTACTTAAATACCTTTAAAAAAATCTGTTCTATTGCTATGACCAGAATATTAATGCTAAAGAACAACTCCACAGATGAAATTAGTATTCAAAGATTGAGTCAAGACAGGGTATTCCAAGGCCAGGCACAGTGGCTCATGCCTGTAATCTTAGTATTCTGGAAAGACAAGGTGGGTGGATCCCCTGAGCTCAGGTGTTGGAGACCAGCTTAGTAACAGTGAGACTCCATCTCTAAAAAATAGCAGGTGTTGTGGAGGGTGCCTATACTCTCCGCTCCTTGGGAGGGTGAGGCAAGAGAATCGCTTGAGCCCAAGAGTTAGAGGTTGCTGTGAACTGTGGCACCACAGTACTCTACCAAGGGCAACAAAGTGAGACTCTGTCTCAAAGAAAAGAAAAAGTGTTTTCCAGTCTTCCCTGCCTTCCCCAAATCCTTGGAAATGATAGGAAATGAGCAAAGAAAGCTATAATGGCACTATCAAATAAGGAAGTGTCCCCTAGTTGGGCCAGGAATTATGAAGGATGAAACAGAACGGGACAGAGAGAGAGTTCAAAATACATGATGAGTATGACCCTGCAGAAGCTGCCTCAGTGCTGCTGCAGGTCTTGGACGCTGCACATGGGGCTGTGGGTGCCGTGCCCCTCACTACACTCCCTTCCAAGCAGATGCTTCTGTCCCAGAACAATGAATGTGGCTGCAGGAATGAAGAAGCAGGGCAGTGTGCCACCATGCTTGTCCTCACCCAAGGACACATCTGCCCCTAGTCACTGGACATTTTCACGCTGAAACTAAGAGAGAAGAGCAGATAGAGATTTAAACAAATGATCTAGAATCGCATCTGAGAAAAATCAACTCTGTCTTAAAAAAAAAATCGAACTGAAGAACTAAGACCTGATTCAGTGAAAGTAACAGAATAAACAGAGATTGTACAAGAAGTATAATTAATATCCTCAGGGGCATACCAGAGCACACAGCATTTGTGAAATTTTTATAACATACTTTCTGAGGAAAAACAATTAGAGATAAGAGAAATGAAAACGTATCATTGGTGAAAACTTTAAATGACTTTTTCCCCCTGGGTTTCAGTATAGGCAAAGCTGAAGAACACATCAGTGAGCCAAAAATTCGAGTCTGGAGATCTTATGTTATTAGATAGACGAGAAAGTGATGTGAGGTGTGGGGAGGAAATTGGTGCTTCTAATCTTAGAAATGATAGGAATTTCAGAAGAAGTCAGAGGGAATATATGGAATGAAATAGTCCAATAAAAATTTTAAAAGTTCCAAAGATTTAAAAAGGAGAAGATGACAATAACAGCACAGTTGCTAGGTGTGAAAGTGTTAGCAAGATGAATGGAAAAATACCCGCTGGAAACCATCAGGGAGAAATTTCAGAACACCAGTAAAAAAGGAAATTCTGAAAGCTGCTGGGTGAGATTCACTGTGCTTTCCTTGGTACCATTAAGCATAATTTAAAAAAAAAAAAAAGGGAAGCAGTTAACCTTGAAGTCCTGCAAGAAAATTATGTGCAGTGTAAAATTCTTTTTCCAGCCATATATCATCAAGTATTAGGAACAAATAAAAACCTTTTCAGATACAAGGGGGTCAGAAAGTTTACCGCCCCTGAACCGTCTCTGAAAAAATTATTAGAAGGTATATTCCTAGAAATTAATCCAGGAGGAAGATGAGATAACCAACAAAGAGGAATGAACAAATAAAAAAGTAAAACTGGTAGTTCATTCTAAATAAGTGTCAACTATTTTGAAGTTTTAATACAAATTCGAGGCTAAAGCCCAGAAGACCTCACAGCATGACAAGTATAGAAGGGAAACAGAATAGGAAGTAAAACACTGCCAGAGTTCTTCACCTGCTGAAGGTGAGGATATATGTCTTGGTTAAATCTTAATGTGAATAGAAAACTTAAAGAATAAATGTAAACATCAGTGTTAAAAATTAGTTGAGCCTGATAGAGGCTGCATAATTTCTAAAGCATCAGGTTTACATAGAACAAGGGACATAATCAATCCAGAAAATACCAGGAAAGTGGAAAAAGGAACTGGTAAAAAACAAGGCAAATAGAAAATAGACAGCACTGTCAGAAACCAATCTAAACATCAGTAACACGATAAATTCAAGTGAATTATATTCACTTATTACATGAGGTGCTCACAATAAGTTTTTTTTTAAGGGAGCTGCATATTTGCCCTTTATAAGAGACTCAACCTAGAATACCACAAGACACTGGAAGTCAAAGAGGAACTAATAAACCAGGCGAATGGAACAGAAGCAGCAAGGAGGCGTATAAAAATCAGATCATAGAGGATTCAAGTTCAAGCATTAAAAGAGCAAAAAGGGATATTTCATGCATCAGTATGTGTTGAGTACTTTGCTTGATGGGTGGTGTATAATAAGCAATTAAACAAGTTAAAATTTAGTTGTTATTCCAGGCATCATTATTATTTGTAATGTGGTATGTCCAAAGTGGTGCTCAGAGGAAAATTATGCTGATAGTAATTAACAAGATATAAAGAAACATAAAGTTAAATAGGCCAGTGAAGCCTAAATCACTTTCTAAATAAACAAGTAAAATATGTCACCAAGAGTAAAAACCAACCTTAGTTAAAATGATAGGCTATGTTAACCAGTTTGATGAAAACATTTCAAATTATATATAAAACCAGCACATTGTACCCCATGATTGTATTAATGTACACAGCTATGATTTTAAAAAAAAAAAAAGGAATAAAAGCCAACCTTAGTTAAAATGATAATTGGATATGTCTAAAAACCATGCAAGTGCTAAAATGGATCAGAGTAAAGTCATTGCAAGTTGTTAAAAGATATATATTACTTCTTCCTTGCTCTGATCTTCTTTTGACCTAGGTTCTATTGCTTTCTTTTTAAGCTAATTGCTTTTATATTTTTAAAATAAGAACTGTGATTTTTTTTTGAATAACAACAAAAATACTTCTATTTGTTCTGACAGAAATTCTAAACCCTTCCTACATTTCCAGCCCATTTATACACAATCTTTGCTCTGGGCACTACCATTCTTGAGTTGGTGAATAGCATCCCCCTCCCCAAATCAGCTGTCCATGTGAGCATCAGAATTCAGTAACTGGTTCCCCTTCTTATTCTAGGGAGAGAGCACCAATGATTCTTTCATATAACCAGTGAAAACCAAACTTAAATATAAAACGACAAGAATATAGACTTTAAAATTACTTGGAACTCTTCGGAACAGTTTAAGCACCTTCTTGTTATTTTTTGAAAATTGTTTCTTTTGTCCTACCCCAAAGAAATGTTACCTTTGATTTAGATTATTTTCATAAAATGCTTCCAAGGCTATAAAGGGATTTAATTCATTTAAGCTTTATAATTCAGGGTAGGTGGATTTAAAGTAGGTTGGCACTCTAACTGAACTAACATTGTATTAAGTGGAGTTTTTTTAACAGACATGTACACTTGTATTAACGCAAAACTTGCTTAACCATTTAAATAACATAAACAATAAATATAGAAGCCCAGATAAACTGTAGCCAAAATTTTAAACAGTGCATAAGATCCATAGGTTGATAAAGTACAGTTTTTCTTTCAGCTAAGTTTCTCCTTGTTTAAAGATTGTTTCAGCAATAGCACTTTGTAAACTATACTGCAATTTCATCTAAGATTGTTGCTCTATTAATTCTAGTACAGAAAATGCTCATTATAATTTAGAAATGCATTCAAACTGCCCCCTTTGTCTTAACATAAAATGAAAACAGCACTACATTCTACAGGGGGAGAAAAGGAAACATTTATGAAGACTCTGTGACGTCCCAGGCAATATGTTATTTTCTCTAAACAATTACCAGTCTAGGTTATATTACTGTCTTATCAATGAGTAAGGTGAGTGCCTTCTAACCTTTCTGAATCCAGCATTTCTTATTAGTGTTATTCCAACCAGAGTGTGAATAAACACGATGCAAGTAATGAAAGTCTAAAACAAAACTGAATTTGAGTGAAATACAGGTGAGCCAATTGAAGAGAAGAATCTTTGAAATGCAGTGCATGCAGGGAAGCTTCTGAGCTCATCTTTTGCCGTCACCTAAGCTGTCATGCTAGAGGGAAAACCTATAAATGCAATGAAGGTGGAGAAGCCTTCTGTCAAAATATACACCTTGCTAGACTTCAGAGGACTCGTCCTGCAGATAAACCTCATGAATATAGATGAATGCAGAAGGGTCTTTACCTATGTCACATCCCTTATTAAATATCAGAGAATACATCCCAAATAGAGACCTTCTGAATATAATGTACTTTTGCAATCTCAGAGAATTCAGATGAGATTTTTTTTAAACCTTATGAATTTGGTAAATATGGGATCTTATAGCCAAGCTTTCTTCTATATCTTAGGTGATCTCTAAAGTTGCCAACTTTAATCCAACTTTATACATGGTTTGAAATATTCTGGGAAATAGAACAAAAAGAATTTCATAGATAATACAAAACATTTCATTACCTTTAATGACATTTATGCCCATATAAGTGGGAAAAATCTTATTGAAATGTTAGACCTCTGTTTCTTATGTTCATATTCTTAATATTTCCATCAACCTATAATGAGATAATTTAAATTTTCATTCTGAATTGTAATATACATAATTGAATTCTTTCTTTTTTTTCCCCTGGAAATTATTTGCTTATTTTAAGGCATATGTGGAAAGCAAAAGTCAAAAGTCTCCCCATGCAAATTCCCATCCCCCACTGTTAAAATGTTGGCATGGTTTATATTCATTTAGAAATTTTTATGGCAATATAAAGAAACCACTAGAATCACACTTCACATTATACTTCAACTTGATTTTTTTAATGTAACAACATATTATGAATATCTCTTTTTTTGTCTTTGAGTATAAATCTTCATTATTTCAAAAAGGCAATGTACCGATGTCACCAATTCCCTGTTTATAGACAAAAATGTTGTTAATAAACATTCTGCGTACTTGTTAAAGTATTTCTCAAAGACAAATTCTTCAAAGAAAGAAGGAAAATTAGATAATCAGATCTGTGTGTGTACCTATAAATAAATATGTATATAATTTCATTTTTAATAGTATCAAATTGCCCTTCATAGAATATGGTTTTCTTACCGGTATTGCAGTTTGAGCTGATCAAAACATAATTAATCTTATTCACAAGCATTCCAGAACATCTGATAGAGAAGGCTGTCACCTTTCCAGCTAAGATACTTCTTTAGATTATTTTTGCACAGAAAAATATTGCTCCTTTTATTACCAAAAAAAGGTTTTATTTTAAAAATATAAATTAAATATAATTGTGACCTTGCTATCTCTAAGGAACAGTTTGCCCTAAGGCATTTTATTGATTAAATAACTTTCATTTGTGCTCCAACTTCACCTTCCTCTATCTGTAATAAATAATAAATACCACAGTATTTATAATAAATAAGATAGGGACTCTTATTTTAGAATTAGTCATAAAAGAATAAATATAAATTGCTGCGTTGTGGAGAGCCCTCTCCCTGAGCAGACATACTTTCAAATGCAGTTCACATAGAACTGGCCTGCCTTAGGGAGCATACCATTTAAACAGAGAAGTTCCTTTTCAGGGAAATTTCCATCCCATCCAGATATTGCTAAAACTATAGAGTGCCTCAGATAAGCACTATTGGCCTCAAAGATTTGGTTATATTATAATTTCACTCCCTTGAACTGTTAATAATATTTGGAGAGAGTCCAGAACTATATATTTTTTGTAGCTTGAAATGATCAGAACTTTGTGATGTTATAGATGGAGAATCTGATGTCTGAGCAGATAAAAGACTTTCCTTGAAGCCCCTCAACAGTTGAGGGAACTCTGGGTTCTCCTTAGGGATACTTTGCCTCCAATCATGTTTGAGCTGGTGTTTATACAACTTAATGAAAAAATGTGCTTGTGCTGCTCAGGCTACTACTGAATTTTTAATAAATGCAAGGTAATTCATTCAAAGTAATGGCATTTTCGCAAAAGGCGAATTTTTAAAAAATTAAGAGAAACAGATTTCTCTCTGTTTCTTTCTCTGCCCAGTACACTAAACTTTCCATTTTACTTGATTATACATATTTGGGTTTCCAAAGAAAATAACCTCATTTATGTTATCTTTCAACAGCCAGAGTGGGAGAAATAAAGACTAATAGTAAAATGAGATACGTTGGACTTTAAAATAAAGGTTGAAAAGAAATAACATACTCTGAATCACATCTCATACAGCTTTGTCTGTGGTAGAGATCATGAAAATAACTAGATTATCTAGAAAAGTTATTCATTTACAACAAGTAATTAAGACAGAATGACTGCTAATCTCATTTCTCACTTGAATAGAAGGTTCTTTCAGACTCTGACAATTCTTTTTCAGTTTAATTTTTCACTTTAAAAATACTCTAAAGCAGATAAATGTCTAAAAGGAGTTATCATCTGCATCATTTATAACCTTAACTTGCTTTGTGAGTCAGTAGGCTGAGTGGTTTAATTGGGATAAATGGAGCAAGTAAAAGACCAATGAACCAGCGTGGAATTTTCATGTATGCGTCAAGAGAGGCTCTTGGTTAATTTATGAATGATCCAGTACTATTAGGAGCTGTTTCAAAAAATTACTCCTTGTGATCCTTCAATGATTGATATAACCTGTTAAAATACAAAATAAATAAATAAATAATTTCCTAAGACTTTATCCCCAAATCTATTATAAACTGGGATGATTCAAGGTAATCATCGTGGCATAGCACCCTCTTTAGAATTGTAACTATCAGAATAACAGCAAGTGGAAACACAGAAGATCTCATTTTTATCAGAACCAGATAGGCAGCTGGCCTGAGGCAAGCCACTCACCTCTGTGTGTCTTAGTTTCCTTCATATAGGCAAGATAGGTGTGCAAATGACAAAGGCCAAATTAGATGGGACCAGAAATAAATACAAAGGAGAAATAAGTGTCTTGAAATACTAAAAACAAATTCAAAATATGAAACTTCTATGGTATACATATACCACAATTTATTGATCCATTCATGGGTTGATGGGCACTTGGGCTTCTTCCATGACTCAGCAATTATAAATTGGGCTGCAATAAACATTCTGGTACATACATCTTTGTTATAATGTGATTTGGTCTTCTGGTTATATACCTAGTAGAGGAATTATAGAATCAAATGGCAGGTTTATTTTTAGATCTCTGAGTCTATTTTTAGATCTTTAAGTATTCTCCAAACATCTTTCCAAAAGGAACGTATTAGTTTGCATTCCCACCAGCAATGTACACAGCTATGATTTAATTAAAAAAAAAAAAAGAAAGAAACTTCTCTCATAAAATGAATTATACAGATTATAAAGTTAGAATTATATATAATGCATTCTTAAATAATTCACATATCACCTTCCAAATCTGTTGTCACATGTCATATTGTAGTTGTATGCTATTTGTTTGGTATGGGAAGAATTAATGTAGTATTTTTAAAAACTAGATTGTTAAACATTCTACCTAAAATAACTGTAATTTTATTTACATGTATTCATATTCAGCCAAGTTTGACTGCTTCATGAAATTCAATGAAACTAATGTCCATCTGTTGAAAACTAAACCCCACAGCTTAAATATATTGTTTAGAGACACTATTCAGTATCTTATAAGCTTTGGGTGGGGAAATTAGGGCTAATGATTATTAGATTTATTTTCTTGGAAGGCAACATATCGCCACTTGTTAGGATAACTGTTAATATTCATTCAGCAACTAACAGTTATTTGTTTTTTACTTATAAAATTCCTTCAAAGTTACCAAGAATACAAAGTATATATAATTTGAATGCTTAAAGACAAGAAGAGTTATTAACCTGCCTGTGTTTAACAACTGATTACTTAATATTAAGGAAAATTGGATACTACTTGAAAAGAGGTGTCAAATCAGGAAGTTGACATAGTCCTTTAATTTGTAATGTTAACACCCCAGATGACATAATTAAATGAGAGATGGAAATGGACTAATTAGTTTACTTCTTTTAGTTCTGTATTATCACTGTTAATAGTACCAGCCAGATGAAAGTTCAAAGCTGTGACAAGACTGAGTTCATGCAGTCCCTTCCCCTCTACAAACCCATAGACATATGATAATTTTCTTTAATACGTAGCCCTAGGAGAGGGGCGGAAATGAGCAGATGCTAGAAGGAAAGGAAAACTGAAAACCTGGATTGCTGAAATTTAGATAGTTTAGAGTATACCAAATTTATGTATAATCTAAGGCTAAAGATTAGGGTTAAAAAGACTAACAAAAAATCCTTGGCAGATGACAGCTAGAACTGACTAAATTTGGGATCCTAAAGAGCTCCTTCTCCATAAAGAAGCAATTAGGGTAACAACCCCTTTCATTGATTCAAGGGGATAATCATCTCCCAGGACAATGGGAACTCCAAACAAATGGAAAATTCACATATATGCTACCTACGTGGGAAAATTCTAAACTGAGAAATTAGTATAAAAATAAATTCAGGACCAGCGGAACTCCAAGGTGCTCACAGACACAGATGCAAAATCCCTTTGTAAAAATTATTTCTACTATTGAACTAGAGATGGAGATAAGTCCACTGAAGATGAGCTCACAGCAAGAATTATGACCTCTGTGATTTTATGTTCACTAAAAAGGACAGTCTGCAAATATGACAGGAGTGTAAGTACATTCCAACTGAGATAAAAGAGAAACATGAGAGAGAGATGAAATAAATACTATTAAATGATAGAAAACATTTTTAAAAAGGACTCTAAGTTGTTTTGAAAGAAGAGGATGCTATGAGAAAAAAAACAAGTAAATTTTTAAAAACACCACAGAAAACTTCTGAAAGTGAAAAATATAGTCATGGAAATGAAATATATACTACAGAGAAGAAAAAATAGAAAAGTAAAGAGAGAATTAGTATACTGAACTAGAGATGCATCCAATAGAAAAAACACAGAATGTAATAAAGAAAGATGAATGGGAGGTGCCTGTGGCTCAGTGAGTAGGGTGCAACAAAAAATAGCAATAAGGGGCAGTGCCTGTGGCTCAAAGGAGTAGGGCACCGGCCCCATATGCCGGAGATGGTGGGTTCAAACCCAGCCCCAGCCAGAAACTGCAAAAAAAAAAAAATTTAAACTTTTAGTCATTATTGTTACCTTTTTAGATTTCTAGTATACACACTGAGAAATATTAATGATTTCGGAAGATTGATCATTAGATAACCGAGTTTTCCATAGTAAACATTAGTTACCTTTAGTAACAATTTGTTTAGGCAGGAGAGTAAACATTAGAAGTAAATTATTCATTTGACTAGTATGAGATAGAGAAATCTGGGTTTATATTTTGAGAAAGAAAACTCTTCTTAGTGATTATTTTGATCAACCTTGAAAGTTTTTTTTTTTTTAAAGCATAGCAAACTACAGTATTTAACTCAAATAAATAAACGTATATTTCTTAAGTGGTAATTTTTAGGAACATATTGAAAATTTATTTTTTCCTTTGAAAAGGCAGAAGAAATTAGAAGTGGCCATGGAAGAGGAAGGATTGGCAGATGAAGAGGTAATGTAATTATTTGTAATTACTGAATTAGAGTGTGTGTCAGTTATGGGTATCGTGATTTTATAACTTTATATGATGTTTTATCTATGAGTTTTATCATTTTAATATGGGCTTCTTTATTGTTATCATGGATATCTTTGGAAGGAAGCAGCTTATCTTTTTAATTCTAAGAATATATATTTAGTGAAACTTACAGTATCCTAGATGTGTAGAACAAGAAAACCAGGCTCCAGGAGGAATCGATTTATTGCAGATTCTTCTCAAATTTAAGAATAAAACCAGCTACTTTTCTAGTCCAGTGCTGCCAACCCAGTTTAAACTGCTGTATGTTTCACCTGAAGGGTAACTATCCCCAAGTGGTTTCTCTACTTCCCACCCCCCATTTTTCTGCATACTTAGCCAGAATAATCTGTCTAAAAAGAGATTTGATCACATCACTTTTTTGCTAAATAACTCTTCCCTGGCTCCCAGGTGATTGTGGGATAAGGGCAGACTCAGTTCACATTGGTCTGTAAGACCCTTCACCTGCTGGCTTCTGCTTATCTCTTTAGCCTCATCTCTTGCCATCCACTCTGTCCTGCAAGCTGACCGAGGTGACTGGCATCAGTGCTAGAGGCTGACAAATTAGGAAACAGCAGCCCACCTAAAGGGGATTGCCACTGTTAGCCCAGTATGGCCAACTTCCTGTTTTTCAAGAGAGGATGGAAATTTGGACTTTTATGTGGATTTGCCTGTTGTTTTTTTTTTGTTGTTGTTGTTGTTGTTGTTTTTAAATGGCAAGTAATTAAAATGTTTTAAACCCAGCTTGCAGCCCAAATCAAATACATCTGTAAGTTGAATACAGTTTTCAGCTTCCCACTTAGAACTTTTGGTCTGTATTAGCAAATACTAACTACATTTATGGCTATTTTCTTTAATTTTTCTGAATAACTAGTAGAAAATGTGAGACGATTTTGCCCATTGAAAAAAAGTTAATGGCTCATAATATCTATTTATAAAACTTCTAAATTTTTTCTGTAAAAATATTTTTAATCCCATAAATGTTTATTGTTAGGACCCATGCTGCTTCTAGATTATGTCAAATTCTATAAAATAGACAAACTGTTTTAACCTTAATATAAAATATGTCAGAACTATCTTTATGTGGAGTGGGTTTTTTTTTTTAAGGAAAATTGTTTTATAAAAATAAAATAGATGAAGTTGCTGGCTGAGCCCTTTCATATCTCAAAATTTTTGTATACTCTACCTTTATAAAAACTGGGCACCCTGTAGTTTGAGGAACACCCATATAAAAAGAAAGGAAAAAGAAAAAACACAATTTCTGATTTCATTCTGCTTCCCATCAGGTATGGAATATTATTTGGTCTAATGAAAAACCAAAATAGGCAAGTTTAGGCTGCAAAAGAAAGCCATGAAATGTGAAGCCTGTCCACGAATTTTCACTGTCTTTGGAGAAGAAAAGAACATGAATACCACAAAGGTGTTGTTTGTTGGCCGGGTGCAGTGGCTCACGCCTGTAATCCTAGCACTCGGGAAGGCCAAGGCGGGTGGATTGCCTGGGCTCCCACGTTTGAGACCAGCCTGAGCCAGAGTGAGACCCCGTCTCCAAAAATAGCCAGGCATTGTGGCAGGCGCCTGTATTCCCAACAACTCAGGAGGCTGAGGCAAGAGAATCACTTGAACCCAGGAGTTTGAGGTTGCTGTGAGCTGTGACACTACAGCACTCTACTAAGGGCAACAAAGAGAGACTCTTGTCTCCAAAAAAATATATTGTTTGTCTTTCAGTGCTACATAATCTATTCAAGTTGTGAGTAGACATATAACATGATTTTTCATTAAGTTGTTTTTTTTTAATGTAAATTGGCTTCATCTACCTCTGGAGTACAACAATGTTGACTAAAATCATGGAATAGATTTTTTTTTAAGTAATGCAGCAGTATTATAGGTGACTTCTCATATTTGTAGATTATGTGCTCCATATGCTTGTGATTCTCTCTGTTTGATGGAGTGGCTATGCCCAAAGCTTCATAAACATTATTTACTTGCTGCACTGTACAACCTGTCAGACAATTAATAAAACTGGAATGAGGTCATCTTTTCCACTCTAGATAGGTGTCTGCAGTTGTCCTCTGTTTTATAATCCACCAAGGAAAAGATTCAAAATAGCTTTCAAATTCTTTTATATATATATATGTATTTATTTATGTAATTAAAAAATATATAAAAAACTCTTCTACTTTGAAGACATGATATTATAGTGCCACCAAGTGGCCTTTTAAAAATTTTGCTCTTAACATGTAAAATAAGCTACTTTGGGACTGTCTCTTCTTTTACGAGTAATTTGGAGTTTTCTTGTTATACCTTTCCATTATTCAAAAGGTATATTTGGATGCCTGCCACATATAAAAAAGAGTATTTGTTATTGTCTTTATGTAGAAAGAAGCAGAAGAATAATCTTCAGTATTGCTTTAGAATCCAACTTTGTTTTTATAATTATACAATTTTAGCTTCTTTAAACTGCTATTTAAAAGGTAAAGTTCAGCCTAATGCCATGATTAGGGAAATCTGTTTTTTTAATTAATACATAGCCACTAGATCTGGATAGCTTTTAGGTAAGTAATGTTTATTAGATCCTTATTATAGTTAACTTAAATTCCTTTATTGCCTAATGTCTTACCAAGAAAAAATATTCATTGTTGACTTGCATCTTTTTTCCATATACCATTATTGTATAAACAGTATCAGATGTGGAGGAAGACAGTAGGCAAAGCTTTGAAATTTGTATAGTTGACTTTTATCTTCATACTGCCCTGATCTCCACAATTGATGTACCTGAGTATGTTAAGCTGTTTGAGTCGAAGATATGATTTCTTGGTTTCATCCTTTCAGATTAATTTTGTTAGACGTATCAGAATTTCCTTGCATTGACTGTACATATTTACATAATTACATACTTACGTTATTAATAGTTCACCTAACTGATCCTAACACAGATTTATACAGGAGTAGGGAGGGACTATTCGATGGTTGTCTCCTGAGCCCCATTTAGAAGCAGTGCTTCTGGGCTGTTACCATCACTTTAACTTGTCTCTTCCTCCAAATTGAACAGCTGAAAGCGTAATAGGATTTAGTTGAAGATGAACAGATAATTTTTTCACAGATTTTTGTTTATTCCCCACTCTATTTTACATCTGCTAGGCACTAACCATGTCAAAAAAACAATTTCAGGCTCGGCTCGGTGGTTAGGGCACTGGCCACATAACACCAGGGCTGGTGGGTTTAAACCCAGCCTAGGCCTGCTAAACAAATAAGCCACAACAACAACATAAATAGTCAGGCGTTGTGGCAGGTGCCTGTAATCCCAGCACCTTGGGAGCCTGAAGCACAGCACTCTACAGAGGGTGACAAAGTGAAATTCTGTCTCAGTTTAAAAAAAAAAAATCACTTTATAAGGGGGGAAAAATGAAATTTAGAACAATGAAATAAATACCTATTCCAAATGTAACCTTCAGGTGTTTCCTGTGTTGCTTATTAATGATAGTTATTTTGTATAATCTTTATAGAATCAATTATGAATTACTGATTTGGATATGTTAATGATTTCTTGTAATCTTTTTTGCAAGTTCATGTTTTCAGGAAGTTGTGTGTCAAGTCTCAAGCCATTCATCAAAATGTGTCAAGCATAAGTTCTAGGAGTAAAGCTCTATTGGATACACTGTCAGAGTGTTATTTTGTTGTTACCCCTCTTAGTGGTTGTGATATAGCCACTTCAGAGGCTAGAGAATTAAAATAAAGTAGATTTCTTAACAAAGTAAAAATTAGTATCAGAATATACAGTCTTAGCATTTCCTAAAGTTTAATTTTTATTTGTAGAACTAAGTTAACATAAATATGAGAGAATCAATTTTGTATATGTAAATATGATGGACTAGTTAAAATGAAATATTTAATAGGGCCCACCTACAGAGTAAAGATTTAATCCTTAGTAAAAATAAATTTTAAAAAAAAAAATTGCTTTATTCTTTCTATGCTTAATACTTGGCTTTGGCAAATAAGTTAAAGCATTAGATACCTTACTTTTATTTTTATAATGTGAATCCTCTTTTAATATATAAGCTCCTTTCAAACAACCTGTTTGTAAAATCATGCTTCTAAATTGTGTTTTTTTAATAGAAAAAGTTACGCCGATCACAGCATGCTCGCAAAGAAACAGAATTCCTACGGCTCAAGAGGACCAGACTTGGCTTGGATGACTTTGAGTCTTTGAAAGTTATAGGAAGAGGAGCATTTGGAGAGGTATGCTTCCTTTTTAAAGTCACTGCTGCTAGAAATACTTATTTTACAATAGTTTAAAATGTAACTTATAATTCCTAAAATAACAACAATGGCAAACACCTGCTTTCTTTAAGGGAAAATGCTTTTCATTCATGAATAAATAGTGGTGACTGTTTAACATTTGTAATATTTATTTTTTAAATTGCGTTTGGCCTTTTAGCTAAGATGAAGCATAGTTTGATATTTATTTCTATATGCTAGGTGCGGCTGGTCCAAAAGAAAGATACAGGCCATATCTATGCAATGAAGATACTGAGAAAGGCTGATATGCTTGAAAAGGAGCAGGTAAGGGTTCTCTAACACCTTAGCGTAACATGCAGGGACATCCACTGGCTGAGTCTTACAGTAAGTATATTATTACTTACTGTAATAAAGATGGTTACACAACTTACTGTATATTCTGTTAATTTTTTGATAGCCTGTTTTATGGTTTCTCAATCTTATATTTAAAATTTTTTCCAAATTTGGAATCCATATATTAGTCGGCATAGACCACCAAAACAAAATAATACAGATTGGGTAGCTTAAACAACAGATATTTATTTTCTCACAGTTCTGGAGACTAGAAGTTCATGAAAAAGGTTGTGGCAGGTTGTGGTTTTGGGGAAGCCTCTCTTCTGGCTTGCAGACAGCCGCCTAGTCCCTCAGTCCTCATGTGGCCTTTCTTCGGCGCTTATGGGAGGAGAGAAGGAAAGCATGCATGTCTGTGTGAGAACTCGCTGGTGTCTCTTAGAAAGTTTCACTTTTATGAACTCATTTACCTTAACTACTTCCTTGGAGGCACCCTCTCCACATACAGCCACACTGGGGATTAGGGATTCACCATATGAGTTTTGGGGAGATACATTCAGTCCGTAACAAAATACCTTCTGAAATACTTCCTTTTCTTACTTCAATGAAAATAAGAGATAGTCCTCAGCACCCTCCATCCCTATCACATAGGAAATAATCCTGCCTTGAGAATTTGCTGATTTTTATATTTCCAAACTCTCCTGGGCTCTCTTCAGGTTTCCTGTTAATTAATTTAGTTCCATGGGGTGGCCATAATGTCTGAAAATGTCAGTAGGATTCTTTTATGTGTTCACTTGTGTAACCAGTCTGGGTGAGCACTCTAGAACCCTAAACTTAATACCTATTCTAGTGACTCAGCAGGGAGGCTGCCTAGGACACAGCACTTCTCTGCTCTTTATACTTTGTTTGTCTTTGGGTCCCCACCTGAAGTTTCCTTTATTCTTATAGCAACTATATAATATGTTAATAATCATAATGTATGTAATGCATCAATTAATGACCATGAGTACATTTTCTATTTAACTATGACCCAGTTAGAGTTCCCCTGAATTCTTTTATTTTGTTATTTCATTCATTTAGCAAGTATTTATTGAGTGCCTACATGTATGTTCTGGGAATACAGTTATTAACAAGGCAAAACTGATCTTTGTTCTTTTGTAGTAGTGGAGACAAGACAGCCATTTCAAATTTTCATGATTGATAGGTACTATGAGGAAAATTTTTTTAAATGATAAGGTCATACATGTGATCTGGGTTTAGGAGGAAGAATTAGATCAGGGAAAGTTTCTCTGAAGAGGGAATATTTGATGAGAGATTGAATGATGGGAAACAATGACATGTAAAGATCTAGCAGAGCAGGCCGGGCACGTGGCTCACGCCTGTAATCCTACCACTCTGGGAGGCCAAGGCAGGAGGATCCCTTGAGGCCAGGAGCTCAAGACCAGCCTGGGCAACTAGTAAGACCCTGTCACTACAAAAATCATTTAAAAGTTAGCCAGGTATGGTGGCACACTTCTGTAGTCCTAGTTACTTGGGAGGCTAAGGCAGGAGGATCATTTCAGCCCAAGAGTTGGAGGCTACAGCAAGCTCTGATTATGCTAAACTCTAATCCAAGTGACAGAGCAAGATCCCACCTATAATAAAAAAGAGGAAAAAGATCTGGTAGAATAATGGTCTGATGGTCTGGGTGGCTAATGCTGAGGACTGAGGTAAGAATTATCTCGGTCTGCTTAAAGAAGAGAAAGAAAGAATCATGGTAGAAAGAAGTGACAGGAAAAGTGATCAGAGAGGAAGGGAAAAAGATAAGTAGGGCTTTGGAAGCTGTGATTTAGAAATTGGATTTTTAAAAATTTCAAGTTAATAAGAGGGCACAAGTTTTAGGTTACATTGTTGAGTGCAATGGGAAGATGCTGAAGGAATTTTTGTTTGTTTAAACAGGGAAGTGGCATGTCTGATTTATGTTTTATATGACTTATACTTTGGTTACAACAGTGAAGTTGTAAAAAGGTTAAATAGATTATATGTACTATCAGGATTTGTTCTGATGGACTGTTTGGGGGTGGGAGGATGGATGAGAGTGGGGAGGGAAAGGAAAGAAACCAGGATGAAGTAACAAGTCAAGGTGAAGTGGCCTGGGATCCAAGGATAAGGTAGAGGTCCTGGATCTAAGCCCTCAGGATCCCTGGCAGAGGGGACCTGCACAGGACCAAGGAAGAACATAGTAGAAGGCAGGGGAAAATTAGAACAGGAGAAGAAAGTGTTTAAAGCAGGAGGTGAGTAGTCACCTGTGTTGAATGTTGCTAAGATGGAGGGCAAGAGGACAGGCCACAGGATTTCACAACGCGGAGGTTAGATCATGAGTAACATGGCAAGGACAGTTGGACTGTTAGGGAGAAGTCTGCCTGACATGGCGGAAAGGAGAATGGGAAGCAAGTGGAAAGAGTATAGATAGATCTTCCTGCGATGCAGAACAAAGGATGCATTGGTAAAATACAGTAGAAGCTGAAGGAAGTTTTTATAAATGGCAGGAAATGTTTCAATACTGAAGAGAAGAATTCATTAGAAAGGGAAAAATTAAAGATGCAGGAGAAAGAGGAAATAATTACAGGACTCTGCTGGAAGACAAAGGAGCAGGGACCCATTTATTAAAACAGGAAGGAAAAGCAGAGAAAATGGGAACAAATCTAAGGTGGTTGATCTTACATTGGAAAGTCTCAGCTTCCTCGTTGAGTGCAAATTCATGCAGTCATCTGCTCGGAGGAAAGGAAGGGTGGCTTGTTGGTGGTTTAAGGGGAGAGAAGTTGTGAAATGGTCATCGTAGAGTGTGGGAAAGCAGACTTAGTAGGAAATACAGTCAAAGGCCTGTTGAGATTTTGTAGTCATGAATTTAAAGGGAAACTAGTTGGTATAGTGGGGTGCTTTTCCTTCAGGATGTTTACTTGCTAGGGGGAGGTGCAAAATAGACAGAAATTTGGGTTTAACCCATGATTGGTGGTTTTCTAGGCAAATATAATGAAGGGAGAGAAGGACAAAGGAGTTCGTGTCATTTGCAAAAGAGTGGTCACAATGATATAGGTTGGGTAGAGACATAAATCAGGTTATGTGGAGGGCAATAGATAGAGAAAAAGTGATAGGGCCCATGGCATGGAGACTGAAGTGCCTGGAAGGATAGAGTGGTGGAGATGAGCACAAGAGTTCCTTAAAGGTGAGGTTTTAGAAGGGAGTATGATTACTGGTGATGAGAAGGACAAGAATATTACCCTGAGTGGCTGAGTTTACTGGAGGAAGGATCACTGAAGGGGAGGAAATGGTTAAGGAATTGTGTAGTGAGAGTATTTATGGTTCATCCTATGGCTGCTGAAATCCATCCTTGGGTTGAAAGAGTGGAGAGGAACCTGTTGGGTCATGAGTTGAAGTCATGAATGAGTGGGAGGGATTGGTCAGGAGGAGTTCTGTTGGTGATAGCTATGAAGGAGGGGTAGTGTGGTCTCACAGCATGTGCTTCAGAGGAGCTAGAGAGAAGGAAGGTGGCAAAATGGTTCAGGAGCAGCCAAGACAGTGAGAAGAAGACCTCCTTCTGCACTGGGCAACACAGGAGAGAAAAGCAGGCCTTCCTTGAGAAGGCTGGAGGGATGGCTTGTTTAAGGAGAGAGAAGTTGTGGAAGAATCCTCCTAAAGTGTGGGAAAGCAGACCTAGGGAAATGCTGTGAACGCTCGCTCCTTGAGATTTGCAATCCTGAATTGAAACCAGTTGGTATAGTTGCATGATCTTCATCCTGGTTTCGGCTAGAGGAGAGATTTAGGGGACTTTGTTGATAACAGGCTATGATTCTCCAGAGGGAAGAGGTTTGAAAGGCCCAGGAAGGTTGAGATACTGAGTTGGATTAGAGAACCATAGAAAAGGACGAGAATAAGGATAAATAAATGAGGGTAAATAAAGGTAAAGCTGTATAGCCTTAGAGGCAAGGAGGGAAATAGGAATCTAACTTAGCCATAATGGAATTAGTCCTAGATAGGGTTTTAGAGGAAGGACAAAAGTCAGCAGTTAAGTTGTACATAGTCTAGCCACTAGTCCCTTGTGGCTGGCTACTGGACAGTTGAAATATAGCCTGTCTGAATTGAGATAAGGTATAAATGTCAAATATCTACCAAACGAGTTAGTGCCCCTTCAAAAGTATAAAATATTTCAGCCAGGCATGGTGGCTCACACCTGTAATCCTAGCACTCTGGAAGGCCAAGGTGGGTAGATTGCCTAAGCTTACAGGTTCGAGACCAGCCTGAGCCAGAGCCAGACCCCGTCTCTAAAAATAGCCAGGTGTTGTGGTGAGTGCCTCCTGTAGTACCAGCTACTCAGGAGGCTGAGGCAAGAGAATCACTTCAGCCTAAGAGTGTGAGGTTGCTGTGAGCGATGACGCTACAGCACTCTACCACAGGTGCCAAAGTGAGATTCTGTATCAATAAAAAAAGTATAAAATATTTCAATAATTTTATATTGATTACATATTGAAATAATATTTGGATATATTGGGGTACATATATTATTAAAATTTTACCTGTTAAAAAAAAAATTTTTTTTTTGAGATAGAGTCTCACTATGTCGCCCTTGGTAGAGTACTGTGGCGTCACAGCTCACAGCAACCTCCAACCCTTGGGCTCAAGCAATTCTCTTGCTTCAACCTCCCAAGTAGCTGGGACTACAGGCACCCATCACAATGCCTTGCTTTTTATTATTGTTGTTGTTATTGTTGTTTTAGCTGGCCTGGACCGGGTTTGAACTCATCAGCCCTGGTGTATGTGGCTGGCGCCCTACCCACTGAGCTACGAGTGCTGCTCAGTTTTCACTTAATGAAACAGATCCAGAAAGATTATAAAGTATTTTGATGCCACAAAATAAATTCTTAACAACTTTTGTGCTTTAATCTTAGAATACTTACCGTACCAGGCAAATAATGTATATACATAGTAATTCTAAATATGATATTATAACCAAGTCATATTATTATGAAAAGGTTTACAATTATGTGTTCTAATGTGCTTTGGGATAGAGTTCATAATGATACATGTTAAAATGGCTCAGTGGATAGGGCGTTGGTCCCATATACCAAGGGTGGCAGGTTCAAACCTGGCCCTGTCATGCCAAACAACAATGACAACTGCAACAAAAAGCCGCTGTTGTGGCAGGTACCTGTAGTCCCAGCTACTTGGGAGGTTGAGGCAAGAGAAACACTTGAGCCCACGAGTTGGAGGTTGCTGTGAGCTGTGATGCCACAGCACTCTACGAAGGGTGACATAGTGAGATTCTGTCTCAAAAAAAAAAAAAAAAGAAAGAAAGAAAGAAAAAATAAATAATGTGTCTGGTAAAGATGTGAAGAACTTGAAAACTGCATACACTGTTGGTGGGAAAGTAAAATGATGTAGCCACAGTAGAAAGCAGCTTGGCACTTCCACAAATAGGTAAACATAACGGCCAGGCAGGGTGGCTCGTGCCTGTAATCCTAGCATTCTGGGAAGCCATGGCAGGTGAATTGCCTGGAGTTGCAGACCAACCTGAGCAAGAGCAGATCTCATCTGTACAAATAGCTGAGTGCTGTCAAGTGTGCCTGTAGTGCCAGCTACTTGAGAGGCTGAGGCTAGAGGATCATTTGAGCATAAAAGGTTGAGGTTACTGTGAAGTATGATGCCATGGAGCTGTACAAAGTAAGACTCTTTAAAAAAACCAAGAAAAAAGAAAGGAAAGAAAGAAAGAAAGAAAGAAAGAAAGAAAGAAAGAAAGAAAGGAAGGAAGGAAGGAAGGAAGGAAGGAAGGAAGGACGGAAGGAAGGAAGGAAGGAAGGAAGGAAGGAAGGACGGAAGGAAAGAGAGTAACTCAAGTGGTTTGAAGCGGGGAGAGAGGACTGTGGTATTAAGTAGGCTAGAGAAGGAAGACCTCAC
>CAUYQV010079819.1:0-14543 GCA_963574575.1 Galagoides demidoff
GCCATGGCATCACAGCTCATAGCAACCTCCAACTCCTGGGCTCAAGCGAGTCTCCTGCCTCTGCCTCCCAAGTAGCTGGGACCACAGGCACCCGCCACAACACCCGGCCATTTTTTGGTTGCAGCCATCATTGTTGTTTGGTGGGCCCAGGCTGGGGATTTGAACCCGCCACCTTAGGTGTACGTGGCTGGCGCCTTAGCCAATTGAGCCACAGGCGCCAAGCCTGAATCTGTATTATTAAGAGTTCCAATGAACATGAAAAGTCTTTCCCCTTATTTATGTCTTTTTTTTAGGGAATGCTTCGTATCTTTCAGTGTCTGCGTTTTTCATCTCCTTGCTTAAGTTTTCCCTAAGTATTTTATTCTTTTTGAGGCTATGATAATTGGAATTATTTTCATAATCTTCTTTATAGGTTGTTGATTGCTAGTGTTTAAAGCTATAACTGGTTTTATGAGTTGATTTCGCATCCTGCATCTTTGCTATTTGTTTATTTGCTCTAACAGGTTTGTATGTGTGTGTGTTTAGAGTTTTCTGAATATAAGATTGTGTGATTTGTGAACAGAAATAATTTTACTTCTTCCTTTCTAATTTGAATGCCTTTTCTTTTCTTTTTTTCTTCTTGCAGTTTTTGGCCAGGGCTGGGTTTGAACCCGCCACCTTTGGTGCCCTACTCCTTTGAGCCACAGGTGCCACCCTGAATGCCTTTTATTTTTTTCTTGCCTAATTGCTCTGGTTAGAACTTCCAGTATTATGGTGGCAAATTGGTTAGCACTGTCTGCTTTAATGAATCACTTTCTTGTCTAAGAGTGAAACTCTCATTTATGTGATATGTTATTTCTTTACAAAGTACACAGGAACATGAAGGTTTTATTTGTATATATCATTATTGACATGTGCTCTGTTTTTGCCAAATATTTAATAAAATACTGTGTGCCTTGTGACTCATTAAAATGAGAATGTGCATATGAGATTGGCAGGCTATATAAAAGTGACTCCTGCATGCCCGTGGCGTAGTTCAGATTATAGGACTTTTGGTAAAATGCCATTATTGACTGACGGTTAATCCTCTTGATAAAACTGACTTCGTTTTAATAAGTTCCTTAGCTCATTTAAGTTGTACAACAGAACAAACCAGGGATAGATTTGGTTCAAGTTTAAATATCTCGAGTTTCTTATCAGCAACTGGGTCAGGCAGAGCTAAGGGAAGCAACCAGCATCTCTGAGGCACGAGAGCTTTGTGATGGTCCCCTGTGTTTTCTAGTAGAAAGTCATTCCTGCAAACAAGTATGTATTGAGACTTGCCATGTGGCAAGCACTGCTGTAACCACAGGCACCCCAACAATGCAAAGCACAGAAGCACATAAAACAGAGAACTAAGCAATGAAAACAGAACCCAAAGGTGGCCTGGGCCAAAGAAGACGATGCTGTCACCCTGGATGTGACATTTACAGGCTTTCTAGCCTATTCCTGTTAGAGGAGTGAATCCATTCTCAGGCACTGTCATCTTTACTGGGCTGGCTTGGCCCGTATGTCAGAAGCTTGAGGAGCGGGAGGAACTATGAAGTAGCAGTACGTAAAATTGTGCAGCGCCTTGGGAGCCTTCCAGAATTGTATGTGAAGGCTGGTACTCTCTCTCTCTGCAGAGGGAAATATGGCAAAATAGGAATCTAACCACTTCACTGCACCAGGAGATTGGAGTCAAGTTGCTAATGCAGGGAAAGACGAGTGGGAGGCGTTGAGGTGAATTCTGACGGCGCTGCTTGAGTTGAACAGCTGTTGATGGTTGGGTTAAAACAGTAATTTCCAAACCAGTGGCCCGTTGACACAGCAAACTGGATTTTAACCACAAGAAGGTAACTAGTTCAGTGGGAACATACCTTAGTATTGTACTTTTTTTTTGCAGTTTTTGGCTGGGGCCGGGCTTGAACCTGCCACCTCCAGTATATGGGGCCTGTGCCCTACTCCTTTGAGCCTCAGGCGCCCCCCCCACCCTTAGTATTATATTTTAATCAGACACCAAGAGGAGCTAACTGACATTTGACTCAAGAGTGCTAACAATTTTGAAATACACTCTACCTAAATTTAGGAAGGAATTGGAGTAATTGGGCCGGTGGCCTCCAGAGGCAAGTCAGATGTGTGAGGAGAGACGTACTCACTGGACATCATGTCTGTGGCCTAAAGCTTGGGCCTTGCTTACGTTTTGAGTTACATTGTTACTGAGGACAGAACTGAGGTTTTCAGGTGTTGTCACTTCAAAAGGTTCTTAAAACTCTTCCACACCGATTGCGTTTTCTTAGGCTACCTTTGGGCATCCCAGGGTGCAGAAACTCTTCAGTTGTCTGGCCCCTGCTAACTGGTGACCCAAAGTCCCCCATGGTTTAACTGAGGTGTTTATTCATCTGCAGACTGGAAGCCAAGGATTAGAAATTTTGCATGAAATAAATAATTAAATCTGGGCTCCCACAGGTGCAGAGGGCATAAATAATCCAACCGCTTGCTGCCCAGGCGTTCCATAGCATGGGCCATTAGTCTGCCCAGACACTCACTTGTAACTGAATATGTCAGGAGGTGGCTGCTGCCTGGGATGGGAAAGGTGCTATTTCAGAGCAGTGTGTTCGTCTGCTGGAAAGCTGCCTCTGCCCTCTGACTCGCCTGGGGACCCTTGGCTGGCTTGGTCTTCAGGGAAGTTCATCTGCCTCCTGTCCAACCCCGAGCACAAAATCTACAGGCAGGCTCCTCTGCTGGTTAAGGAAAGGAGATGATGTATTAAAGGGAGGTCCAGGAACATGACTCATTTAATCTGAGACACTTGGAGAAACAGAGGTGTTCGATGATGGGAGTAAAGACTTCGAAGACTTTATTCTCAGAGTCATGAGTTTGAATCTGAGATCATTTGAGCATCGGGGAGTGGCCAAAAGTGGGTGTCATTTTCTGCTTCAACAGCAAATTTTGTGAAGGGCACTGAGAAGTAGCAATCCGTTTTCTGGTGAGCAAAGGTGAGGACAAAACTACTGGTTCTAATTATGTCTGCACCGTGTCTGTGGTTCTGTGTACAGTACAAATGTAGTAAACGTTTGTTAAGAGGCCCAATGAAAGAACACGCATGCGTTGTGATGTCCTATGCTTCCTATGAGTGGTCTTATGTGGCCCTGTGCCATTTGCCGGGTTGGGAGGGGTCCCTGAAACAGAAGCGCAGGCATCACATGGGAGCTAGTTAGGAATGCAAATTCTCAGGCCCTGTTCCAGACCGACTCATGGCATCTCTGGGGTAGTCCAACAAATCTATTTTTAACAAAACCTCGTGTGATTCTGATGCCTGCTGAAGTTGGAGCACCACTGGCCTAGAGATTTTTTGGTCAGGGAGGTGATTTAAGAACCACATACACTCTTATTTCCTCTGCCTGGTAGGAAGTCACCATAGCTCAGTGGTTCTCCACCTTCCTAATGCCTCCTAATGCTGCAGCCCTTTAATACAGTTCCTCATGTTGTGGAGACCTCCAACCATAAAATTATTTTTGTTACTACTTCATAACTGTAATTTTGCTACTGTATGAATTGTAATATAAATATCTGATATGCAGAATGTATTTTCATTGTAACAAAGGGGTCGCGACCCACAGGTTGAGAACTGCTGCTCTGGTTGCAAGAGAATTGCATTTTAAATCCCTAGATACACATGACCCCCCTCCCCTCCTGCTTCCTTGCCTTCTGACCCAGGATTCTGCTAGTCCTCTGTTTTTGTTTTTGTTTTTGCAGTTTTTGGCCGGGGCTGGGTTTGAACCCGCTACCTTCGATATATGGGGCCAGCGCCTTACTCCTTTGAGCCACTGATGCCTCCCGTCCCCTGTTTTTTTCCCCCCTCCAGATCTCACGTTTCCAAATTCTGTGCTCAATTACTTCTAGGGTAACAGAGATGGGGTAGGGCAGGAGGTGTCCTTCTATTTGCTGATTGCCAGAGGGGATTGAGCTATCACGTCCGGCATCTGACATGCTCACTGTGTGCTAGGCCAGCACTGGTGCAAACAGTGTGGTCCTGTCCCCAGGGCTACAGGAGCTCCAAAGAGGTAGACACGGAAGTGATGATGGTTGGGGAGAAGGTGGTGATCACTGAAGCTCAGCCCTGGGGGAAGTGTCGTGGGCCACCTTTTATAGGGTGACGACACTATGTAAAGTGAAGTGCACACTAGAAAGTGCTTTATCCAGCTTGGGGGACTCTTTTTACTTTTAAAGTATACAACTCCTGAGTTTATGCTTGGCGAATTTTTAAATGTGTCCTCACATCCATGTCACCACCAGACTGATAAAAACATAGGACATGTCCAGCCCAGCAGAAAGCTCCCTCTGTCTCTTCCAGTTCACATGTCCCTGCCACCAGAGGTGGCCCCCATTATCACTCTGCCACTATAGAGGATTTTGTTGGGGACTGTTTTAGATTTTTTTTTTTTTGAGACAGAATCTCATTTTGTCACTCTTGGTGGAGTGCTGTGGTATCATAGCTCACAACAACCTCAAACTCTTGGGCTTGAGTGATTCTCTTGCTTCAGCCTCCCAAGTAGCTGGGACTACAGGCGTCTGCCACAACGCCTGGCTATTTCTTGAGAGATGGGGTCTCGCTGTAGCTCAGGCTGGTCTTGAACTCCTGAGCCCAGGCAATCCACCTGCCTTGGCCTCCCAGAGTGCTAGGATTATAAGCGTGAGCAACCACACCTGGCCTTGTTCTAGATCAGTAGTTCTCAAACCTTCCTAATGCCGCGACCCTTTAATACAGTTCCTCATGTTGTGGTGACCCCAAACCATAAAATTATTCTCATTGCTACTTCATAACTATGATTTTGCTACTGTTATGAACCATAATGTAAATATCTGATGTGCAGGATGTATTTAGGCGACCCCTGTGAAAGGGTCGTTCAACCCACAGGTTGAGAACCGCTGTTTTAGATTCTAAACTTCTCGAACAAAAAAAAAAAAAAAAAGAATTTTGTGTAGTCCAAGATTGCTAACAGGCTGAACGTGGCATCAGGCGATGGGTTTGTTTGGTCTGTGTAGTAATTTTGTTTAAAGTTCATTGCTAGCTTTTAAAAGTGGGGGATTTCACATAACAACCCAAAGCTTTGGCAGCCGTGGGCTCATGGGCCTTAGGGGCAGCCTGGGCTGCTGTCAATAAGTGCTGTCTCCCAGGAAGGGGCATCCCCTTGTCCTCAGTCCTGGCTGCTCCTCCCGCTTCTTCCTCCCCAGCTCTGCGGGCTGTATGGACCCTCATGGGCATTTGAGTTTGCAATCCCTGCCTTTAAATAGTGTTTTCTGTTTTGGTTTGGGCCTCCAGCATGGCTCAGGGTGTTTAATGTCTTTTTTCCTTCAGTCATCAACATGTAGCAAGCACTGACTATGAGTCAGGCCCAGGCCAAGTATTGGGGTACAGAGGTGTCCCCTGACAAAAGGATTGACGCTTTGTTAGTTTGCCATGGATGTAACCGGAAGTGTGGCACAGTCCTGCCACTGTGAGTTCACGTCTTGCTGCCCCCATCCATGCCACTCATGCTAGCAGTTTCCTGGCCCCTGAGCCCACCTTGTCCCTTAGAACTGTCACACTTCTAATGTCATCCTCCTCCTCCTTCTCCATCTGACCCTCAGACCTTAGCTCAAGACCCATCTCCTCCAAGAAGCCTTTGCTGACCAACCCTTTCTCTGCTGATATCTCCCTCCACGGGATTCCTATCATTTCCTGTGCCATCACACAATCAAGTCTGAGTCACTGATTCCTTCCTATTGGAAAAAGAAAGGCCTGTATCTTCAATTAGAAATGGCTGCCCTGTGGGCAAGGACATCCATGGACTTCCTGATGTTGCTCTGTGAGGCCCCGCGTGGTTCTGAGCAGCAGGCAGCAGACGGCAGGCAGCTGATGTGCACAGGAGATGAGCTGGGAGGGAAGGGGCCATAGGAGAAGAGGCTGCAGATGGTGGCTCCTAGGGAGACCGGAGCAGAGCCCCGGGAGGCAGCCTCACTGGCAGGAGCCCGGTAGGAACCCTGCCTGTCCTTGAGGACCCATCATCCTTGCGAGAGTGTTGACACCCCGCAAGAAGGGTGCAGAGACTCCAGCTGCCAGCCACAGGCATTCTGGACAGTGTCATGTGAGGTGGCCTCTGAACTTCTCCCCTTACAGCCCGACAGAGCGTCTCTTGGGTGATAGAAGGCTCATTGGAGGCAGCATGCAGATGGAAGGGGAAGGTGGAATTCTGATAGCCATTCGCTCAGCCTTCTGCCATGCTCCCAGAGGGTCTGGGGCACCCAGTTCTGTCCCACTTTTAGTTCTGACTCAGTGATACAGATTGCTAGAGGCAATTCCAACATCTAGTCCCCTTAGATGTTGGCAACCGATGATGACCTTTCTTTGGTAGACATCTGCTCCCAGCCCAGCCAGCCAGACCACTGCCACGGAGGTGGGAGAGGTAATAAGAGCCTTTAACTTAAGGGCACTTGGCAAAGAGCCGTCTCACTTGCTAGGGTTCTGTTATATGTCATTTAGCGTGCAGGGTTCCAAGAACTACTTGGCCTCTTGACAGGGAACATGATAGAATGTCAGGACCTAAGCTAATGTAAAATATGCTCTGGCTGGCCAAGTCATGCCCAAGCAATGCAAGAAGCCATTGGTCACTCACACGTCTGCGCCATGTGAGATGGGGCTCCACTGAGGGACTTAGCCTTTCCAGATCCACGTGATGACGGCAATCCAACACATGGTGGCTTTTTTCTCAGGGCGTGCTGATTTTGTAAAACATGAGGGTGGGCAAAAAAAACAAACAAACAAAAAAAAACATGAGAGAGGGCATCCCTTGAAAAAAGCGTGTTCTTAAAAGGCACTTATTTCCTGTCTCTCTCTTCCCTGTACACAGTGGTACCCTATGCAAGACACTTACTGGATGTCTGAAACTGTAGATAGAACAAAATCCCATATATACTATGTTTTTTGCTATGCATGTGTACCTATCATGAGGTTAATTTATAAATTTGGCATGACAGTCTCATGCTTTAGAGCCATTATGAGGTAAAATGAGCGTGGTGTGAATGTAGCACTGGGATTCCTCAGCAGTCCATCGGATTGCTGAGATGGCTACCATGTGGCTCCAGGTCAGAGACCAGGCAGCACTGGACAAAAGGGTGATTCATATCCCAGGTGAGCAGCATAGGACGGGGCAAGATTTCATCACACTGCTCGGAATGGCATGCAATGGCATAGCTTTAAAACTTATGACTTACCGACTTCTGGAATTTTCCATTTAATATTTTCAGTCCAAGGTTTATTGGTTTATTTCAAGCTGAAACCTTGAAAATCAAAACCACCGATACAGGGGGCTGCTATATTCCTCTTCTCCTGTTTTCTCCCCGGCCCCATTTCTGTGTCTTGTGCTCTCCTGTTGTGCTTTTGGCGTTGACATCAGACTTCCAGGTGATGGGGCTGGCTGCTTTATAGGTGCTACATGCTTCAGACTTAGTAGTGTGCACGATGGTTGAATAAGGTCATCACGGGGAGCTGTACCAATTAAAACGTGATTGGCGGGATCTCACCTCACGTGCACAATGTGAGGGGGTTCAGCATGCCCCTTGGGGAAGGGCTCAAGTACAAGTTGAACTTTACCTTATAAATGAAAATGATGTAACCTAAACATTTGTACCCTCATATCAATCTGAAATTGTTTTTTACAAAGAAATGTTTGGCTGCCAGCAGAAAACTCAACCATCACTAGCTTAAGCCAGAGGGACATGTATCATAACTCTGGATACAGATAGCCTAGGTGTGGTTTGTGGTGATCTGTAGGGACCGAGCATCTTTCCATGTTCACCTTGCCGTGTTCCATGATGTTTCTGTTTTCACTTTTGTGGCCTTCTCTTCACAGGATGGTGGCAGAGGCCCTGGGGTCACATACTTGCCATCAGAGCAGAAAGCAGAGGGTGGTGTGTGGGCAAAATAAACAACCCCTTTTTTGCCTGTGTCTTATCTGGGGGTAGAAATTTTCAGACACTCGGTGCAAAGGAAATGTCAATTAGATGTGGAATCTGAGTCATTTTGGGCTATCTGGTGACACTTCTCAACTCCACCCCCAAGGATTCTTTCTCAAAATTATAACTTGTGAAGAATTTTATTTTCGTTAATTTCTTCCAGCCCAGAGTTCCCAGTTGGGCTTAATTTTCAATCAGTGAGCCAAAGCTTCACTGAGAGTCTCTGAGTTTCTGCCATCAAAACTGGTAAAGTCTGGCCACCGCTCCCTGGTACCTGCTCCCTTTGTTCTTAATTGCATCAGCCTCGACCACGGAGACATGCTGTTCACACCATTTCCCCGGTGGAAGCTGTACAAGCCAGAGGTCTCCCTATGGTGTTAAGTTGCAGTGATTGGGAGTTTGTCTCTTCCAAAATGTGGGTCTAGCTCTCTTTTAATGCATCTTGGGAAATGATTTTCTGCTAAAATAATCTTGGTTTGGATACATGCATGTCCACACACACACACACACACACACACACGCCTACACACATATCCCAGCGCCACACCATTCCAGTGGGAAAAGGAGACTGGAATTTCATGGTAGCTGTCGTTTTGATGGATGTTCCTGTCTCCACCCACAGAGGCTGTGACATTCCTGCCTTTCTCAGTTGATAATCTGAAAATCTCCCAGGCCAGATTGCCTTGCTATAGGCCTTCAACTTGGAAGGCCACATAGATTCTGAGCTTCAGTCTCTGGGGTTCACCCTGGCTAGTGTGTATAAGATCCCGTGGGCTTGAAGCTGCTAAGGTGGAGAGCTAATGGGAGGCCACCCAAGAGAGAGCTGGACAAGACACAGACTTCAGGTGACCGACTGGCAGGACTTCGAGAACTGGGGCGATTGTGTGTGAAGCAGGATGAGGTCTTGCTTCAGCCAGACTCGGTTTCCCTTTTTATCCACTCCTGGATGCATTTTGCTTTCTTTGGCTCCTCACTTGTCCCTGTAAAGTGTGGTCTTGAACGTGCCTGGCTCTCCTCTCTGCTCTTCTGCTGGCGAAAGTGGCAAGTTGCTCTCAAGTGTTAAGAGTGTGCATCCCCCCCACCCCACCCCAACACCCCTAGAAGATTTCACATTAGAATCCAGTCATTCTGTTTACTTCCTTCAATGTTGAGATGATGTGAATGAAATTTGTGATTGGTTTTAAGATAGGAAGGATTTGTCATACATTTGTCTGGATTTGGGGAACCTGGTAGAGGAGCCGCTGTCAGGATTTAGAGCCTCAAGTGCCTGTCCACTCTCAGCCGTAGAAGATAAAATACAAAGATCTAAGAAGGGAGAGTTCTGGACCCAGATCATCTGCATTGAAGTCAAGTTCTTCCACTTACGCACTGTGTGCCCTTCAGGCAAGTTACTGAACCTCTCTATACCTCGGTTTCTTCATCTGTAAAATGGGAATTATAATAGTACATGTCACATGGTTGTTAGGAGGAGTCAACGAGTTAACATTTAAAGGTGCTTAAAATGGTACCTGGTGATCAGTGAGAATCATATAAATGCTTATTTAATAAATATTAGGAATTTCAGAGGTATTTTTTGTTATTGGCTTCTTTAAAATTTTTGTTGGAATAATCAGAGATTCAGATGCAGTTATAAGAAATAATTTAAAACATGTCAATTAAAAACAAAAGAAAACTTTAAAAAAGTAAGTGACACAGAGTTCCCATGTACATGTACTCAGATCTGGTTGCTTTAGTGGTAACACTTGCAAAACCACAGTACTCTATCACAACCAAGGTATTAGCATCGATACGCTCCACCTATCTTATTCAGATTTCCCCAGTTTGCTTGTCCTCATTGGTATGTGCATTTAGCATTCTACAATTTTACCACGCATGTAGCTTTGTATTTCCAGTACAACAGTCGGCAGGATGAACAATTGAACAATCACATCACCACAAGGACCCCCTGGGTGGCCTTATATAGCCACACCCCACCCCCCCTTCCTTCCTTCCCTGAACTCCCTGGCAAGGACGAATCTGTTCTCCATTTCTAAGATTTTGTCATTTCAAAAATGCTATATAAGTGGAGTCACACGGTTCTTAGCCTTTAGAGATTAGCCTTTCACTCCGCACAATTTCTTGGGGGATTTACCCAAGTTGCTGAGTATATCAGTGGTGCATTCCTTTTCTTGCTGAATAATATTCCATGGCATGTGTATACTGCAGTTTTTGGCTGGGGCTGGGTTTGAACCTGCCACCTCCAGCATATGGGGCTTGTGTCCTACTCCTTTGAGCTACAGGTGCCGCCCCTGCAGTCTGTTTAACCATGTACCTGGTGAAGGACATTTGGGGTCTTTCCAGTGTAGGGCTATTACAGATAAAGCTGCTGTAGACATTTGTGTACGGGTTTTTGTGTCAATCTACGTTTTTACATCTGTGGAATAAATATCCCAGAGTGTGATTGCTGAGTTATATGTAATTGTATGTTTAGGTTTGGCATTTTAATATGTATAAAATTAACACTTTGGTATTTAAATTTGCACCTCCAACAATAAATTTATGTTCTACTCTTTGACTTATAGTGAGCACTGTATTACTATTTGTTAGACAAAATACACCACTGGCTTTTATAATGTGTGCAGGATTGTGTAAGGAAGGAGGGAGGGAGATTCAGATGGTATCGTGATGGTTCTTGTCTTCAAGAAATGTCTAATCTCGGCTCTGAGAATTGATTGGTTGGAGGAAAGATCCGTTAGATGTCAGATTACAGAAGGCTTAAAAAAGCCCAGTGGACAGCGGGTGGGAGGTGGGATGGGGACAGAATAGAGGTTTAGGGAAAGACTTGTTAATGTTGCTACCACCACTCCCTGAGATAGGAAATTTGATGGCCTTTCATATTTGAGAAAAATTTGGGAGTATTTAAATTTGAAGAAAAGCCAACAATTTTATATGCAGTAATACATGTTTTTGTCAAAGATAGGGATTATGGTAGAGGGTTACAAATCCCTTTGAAAGGATGTTATTTACTTACAGGAAGAGAACAGAAGGGAAGCATTGTTGAAAAATGGGCTGGTTTTAGCATTTCACCATTGTGGACAAGAAGCTGGACTCTTGGCCAAGTCTCACAGTGGTTTTCCCAGGCTCTAGCAGGCCACTGGTTCCTTCTATGGATTGATTTGGTTTGATGGATACTGCAGAAGCTCACCGAGTGTGTCTGATACCTGGAACAGACAATTTTTCACATTGCTATGCTCTATATGACAAAATTATTTTCAGTAAAAATCATGTTATCAGGCTCGGCGCCTGTGGCTTAAGCGGCTAAGGCGCCAACCACATACACCTGAGCTGGAGGGTTCAAATCCACCCCAGGCCTGCCAAACAACAAAGACAGCTACAACCAAAAAATAGCTAGGCGTTGTGGCAGGTCCTGTAGTCCTAGTTACTTGAGAGGCAGAGGCAGGAGACTTGCTTGAGCCCAGAAGTTGGAGGTTGCTGTGAGCTGTGATGCCACAGCACTCTACCCAGGGGGACAGCTTGAGGCTCTGTCTCAAAAAAAAAAAAGTCATCAACTGTCATTATTTTCCTGATTTTTTTCTTTAGTTGTAAACAATGAATAATTAAAAAAGAATACATGTAACTTTTAAAGATACTACTCAAATTCAACAAAATATTTCACATCTGAATTAAAATTTGTTCTGCTTTTTTCATTTTTACAATTACTGTGCTTTTACTGTTTATTTCAAATATGTTTAATACCAACAACATACAGTAGTACTGCAGGGATTGGAGACCTTGTGTCTGAAATAGAATGGAAAGGTTCTGAACAGAAGTGAATTTGATTTTGAAATCTATGTGTGTAGGTGAGGCTGAGTTTGTGGGGGAGTTCTCCAAATAGCTTTCTTGTAAAATGCCATGCTGATGGAAGGATAAGTAATCTTCCGTATACCTTATTCAAACTCTGTAGCAGCTGCAATAATCATTTAGAAACTAAACCAACAAAATAATTGTTTTTGAGAAGGAGTAGCTCTCACTGAAGTTCTTTAGAACTGCCAGTGCCTGGTGAGAACAAGCAATTGACTTTTAGTGGTTTTATTGTTTTAAAATTCTCGAGAGACAGCACCTGCCTTACAGCCTACACGTCTGGTTTCATAACTCATGAAATGGAAAGATTAAGGGTTTGGGGAGTTTGTTTGACACAGATTTGAAGCCCACCCTTGCCAATTTGTGGCTGTCGGACTTGAACAAATTACCTTAATAGCTGTGGTCAGATAGTTCCTCCTCTGCAAAATGTTAGGGTTTGGGGTGGGTTAATAATGTAATCTATACAACATGGCTGCAGCAGGCTCTGATGCCCGGTAGGTTCTTAAGAAACGTGAATTGTTATTTTCTTCTCCATCTGGAATGGGCAATATCTGTATGTCTCAGGATAGTCCTGGGTCTCGTGAAGGAGCTCAGGCCGATTGGTCACAGAGCTGCCTCCCTTTTTGTCCTCTTTCTGACTTCTGCCAGGAAATGTGACAGTTCTGTTTAAGCAGAATTCATTGAGTGACCACAGTGGCCACCAAGGGAAGCGTGAATAAACTCTGAGGGCTCTGAGATGTGTCCGTCAGAATGCGGGCTTGGGCAAAGGGAGCTATTCTGGTCTCTCCAGGACTGAGAGGCTGGGGAATTTCAGGACAGTGCGGCGAGCTATCGAAGGGTAAACCTCAGAAGCAGCACTGATTCTCCTTGGCTTAGGGGCGATGAGATGCTGCAGCTGTTCCCCTTAATCGAACAGGCTGGGTTGTAGTCAAGGCCATTTATGAATCACTTTCCCCCCTTTCTGCGTCTTGATCCTGCCTCCTCCTCATACAGATAATTGCCAGGGAATGTGGTCCAGCCTTTGGTGGTTTTTGTGAGCCTTTTATAGATGTTAAGAAGGAATCCTCGGTATTCTCATCGTGTATAAAAGATCAAGCTATTCTTACGCATGACACAGCTCATGTTGATCATGGGAATACGTTTAAATGACCCAGGGAGGCTCTAGGATGACTTTACATAGAAATTCGGTGTTGTAAATGGAACTCCTTGTACTTCAAAGGGACTAAAGAGAATTCTTAATTTTATACAGTTTAATCTCCCAAGTGATAAGGTTTTCTTTTCCCTTTTTGAGGGAAATCTTTTTGGTGACGGCTGATTGGGAATATTGGGAGGAAAGCTCTCTTTTTAAGAAATCGAATGCGTATTAGAAAGTCTATCCCAGAAAAAGTATCTCGTGTTGTAAATAATCTCGGATATAGTTTGTTGGATTTAAAATGGAGCTTAAGATTTTATTTTTTGCTAACCCGATATTCCAGAATGTATTGTATTTTTACAATATTAGCTGCATAGCCAATTCATTTCAACGGGAAAATGTCAGAAAACATAAAACTTAATGAAGTTCAAGGTAAAAGACGGTGTTTTAAAAATGTCTTCCTTGTATTATTGCTATTGTATTTATTTCTTAAAGAAATGTTAACATTTTCAGAAAACAAGAAATGGTTTTAAGGGCAAAGACAATAGATTTGAAACATTAAAAATGAACTCTCGATAGTCATACGGTTAAATTAGTGGCATTAGCAGGCCCTGCTTCACTAGAAATGATCTGTCAGTTAGTCGGTCCCCTTCTTAAAGTACCCTGTGTACTCGGCTCAGTGCTCTACTGTCATCATTCTGAAATTCTTACTAATTTATGAACAAGGCACCCCATCTTTTTGCTTTGCTGTGTCCTTCAAATTATGAAGCTAGTCGTACCCATCGGCTGCCTGGTAATTTAATTTAAATGAATTCTGGACTTTTGAACCTTCAGCCTAATCCAAACTATGTATGTTTCAGCTTTTCCCTTCTCTACCCAAAAATTTATAAGGACCAGCCTAACAAATTTCTATTTAGGTACATTTTTTCCCCAACTCTTTTCAAAGTTCTAAGTATCGGATAAGCCGTTGTTTTGAACATTTTCATTTTCTTGCATATAAGACTAAAAATCCCATTTTTTGACTAGCTACTGGTAAAATATATAGGTTCCATATGTTTTTATTAGATAAACACTGGTGAAATAAAACTTTTCTTTCTTGATTTGTTAATAAACTGTCAATAGTGGCTATTGCTGGAAGCTGGGATTTTAAAGGATTTCACTCTCTCAGTTGGTAGCTCCGGTGTTTGAGTTTTATAACAGACGGGGATTATTTTTGTAATTGATGGGGGAAAACAACAATAAGGGATTAAAAAGCATTCATTTGTTTTTTAGTCTGGAAAGCAGTCTTGGACGATGGGAATCTGGGGCTCCTATTTATTCCTGAGGGCAAGCACAGAAGTCAGTGATGTTTAAGAACAGGCTCTGTCTCAAAAAAAAGAAATGGATTGGATCCCAGGAAGAGTGTGGCTGAGAGGGGGGTGGGATTATTATTATTATTTTTTTTTTTTGGAGACGGAGCCTCAAGCTATCCCCCTGGGTAGAGTGCCATGGCATCACAGCTCATAGCAACCTCCAACTCCTGGGCTCAAGCGAGTCTCCTGCCTCCGCCTCCCAAGTAGCTGGGACCACAGGTGCC
>CAUYQV010079820.1:0-29411 GCA_963574575.1 Galagoides demidoff
CAGAATGTTTTAAAACAAAAACTGAGAAAATGACATGAAGGCTGTGTTGATCAGTTTGATGGAAGTATTTCGGATTGCATGAGAAAACCCCACACTGTACCCCAGAAGTGCATTAATGTACATAGTTACCATTCAATAAAAAAATAAAAGAAATAAAAAAATTAAAAAAAATTTTTTTTTCAAACCACAAAACATTAGGAGTCACGCATAGTTGAACTTTGGAGACCAGAGCAAAAGAGACCATTTATGGACTCAAGATGTAAGTCAGACAGCTTTCATGTGTACTCGGCTGACAGGCTGGATGAAAACTGACGGGAAATGATTGCAGACATATTTGGGGGATCACACGTGTTAGACTCACTCTATTTGTAGTATGAATGCACAAGAGATGTTTACATATAACCAGTCTTACTACTAACAAGGCAGGGTCCTGCCTAGAAATGGTATTAGAGAGAGGAAATATGTGTCCGTGTGCATCTGGGGTGGGGTGGGGTGGCCGTCAAACCAGGGTATGTGGAGGGCTCAGCAGGAAAGATCAATTAGGAAGAAATCCCAAGTCCTCTAATTCTGGTATTCCACAAAAGGAGATGGAAACTTAGAACTATTTAGCATAAATCAAAATACCACAGGGATAAAAGAAAAACAAATACGGACTATTTTAGTTTTTGTTTTTGTTCAAAAAGACTCCCGAGCATAACATGTCCTCCATTATTATTTTCATTTAATTATGATCACTTACTCTGTATTATGCCTGGTTTCTGGTATTGAATAAAGCTGAGTTACTTATGGTACTAAAAGTCATATAAAATATCTAATTTTAAAAGCATAAAACAGGCCAGGCACAGTAGCACCCCACACCTATAAACCTGGCATTTGGGGAGCCTAAGGCAGGAAGACTGCTTGAAGCCAGGATGTTGAGACCATCCTGAGAAAGAGCGAGACACTGTGTCTAAAAATCAGCTGGGCATGGTGATACATGCCTATAGTCTCAGCTACTGCGGTAGGGAGTGCGAGGCAAGAGGATCAGTTAAGCCCAAGAGTTAGAGGTTGCAGTGAATTATGATGACACTACCATACTCTAACCTAGGTGACAGAGCAAGACTCTGTCTCAAAAAATATAGATATAGATATATAGAGTCAGTAAATATTTTTTGGTCAGGCTAAAATATTTATTCAAGTATTAATAAGATACTTAATGCCAATTCTAATAAAGAAAACTGTATACCAGCTGGTCTTTGCATTTAAGCCAATTTAGAAAATGCTCACCATAAATCTTACGGGAAAACAAAATGGAAGCAGGAGCAATTTTAAATCTTGAATGAAAACTATTGGTCACAAATATGGTCTGTATTGTCACAAATATGTCCATGTTCCCATAAGCTGCACATTCCAGAGTAGCCAGGACAGTTTTTAAAACATAGGTGGCAGGGTGGGGTGCATAAATAAAGGAAGGTCCCACGCCTAAGACTCCTGCTAAGAAGAGGGAGTAACAGCAGAAAACGTAAGAACAGATTTATAGCATTTGATGACACCAGTGGGGAGCAGTACTGACCAGGGGAGACAGCTGAAATACAGACAGGGAACGGCCCCAGAACTCAAACGTCACTGTGTTGCGCAAAAGCCCTTCGGATCTTTCTCCTTCCTCCCTGCTTTTCATCAATCAGTGGCTGCTCCAGCCTCATACTCTCCCTCCCTCTTTAGGTGGCCCCACAAGTTTCCCTTTCTCTTTAACACCACTCAGTTAGCACCCCGTGATCATCTAAATTTCTGTTCTCGGGGCACAGGTCCAGATGAGCGTCCCAACCTCCATGCCTGATGAGTAACCGATTAGTAATTAGCAGCCGGAGGGAGCTGAACAAACAGAACAGCCTAGGATGGAGGACGTGAGCCTGAAAGATAAAAGATCCTCCGCGTAAGAACAGGTCTCCGAAACAGGGAGGCAGGCATGTCCACTCCTGGCCACCTTTCTGAACTACCTGGACACTACTAAAAACACAGATTCCTTTTTTTCTAGTGTGGCAGTCAATGCTCAAGAGATGTGTGAGTTACATGTGCTTGATGAGGGCCCGGGCTCAAAACTAGCTTCAGTTAAATACACCTGACATGGTGGTTAATGTGTTAAAAGAGCCAGACAAGGAAAAACAAAACAGAACAGAAGGGCCAGAGAGAATTGCTTCAGGTCCCCAGGTGAGCAGGGGGCAAAGCAAACCATCCACAGGTCCAGGGGGAAGAGAAGCAGTTCCAGGAATTTCTCCCTTCTATGTCTCCCCAAACACAGCAAGAGAAACCTCAAGACCTGCCCTTGCCTCTGTGTCAGTAAGGTCCTACCAGAAGATGCTCTATTAAGACAGACAATTCGCCTTGAACATGCAGATAATTCACAAAGATCTTCTTAAATACTTACATGTTCATCTGAGTCCAAGGCAAGCACAGCCCTGGCCTTACCCACCAACTCGACCCTTTGCCCTGGTGTCTATGATCATTGCCACCCACACCACTTCATCTGCCAGGCACCCCTTTCTCTTTTCACCTTCCTCACTTCAAACTAACTTTAAGTGCTCAAGCAATCAGAAATTCTCAATGAGCAAATATACTCTTCCTATTATTCCCACAAATAGGGCCCTAGTGCACCCTTCACTCAGATGGATGATGAATTAATAAATCCACGTTCACTGTTCACATGGTTACGAGAAAGAACTACTGGGCTGGGGAAGACACCCTGAACTCAAGACAACTCCACAGTCCAGCTCTGCCACCATCTACCTTTGATAACTTAGTTAACTTAAGGAGGCTCTAATTTCTCTTCTGTAAAAATCGAAATAAAAGGGCTCTGTGTGTTTTGGCTATGAAAGGGTCTAACAGAAAGAAAGTGTCCCTCAACTGTGTGCATTGTGGGATCAGACACAACGGGCAGATGAGCTGACCTTTTGAATGCCCAGTTGGCCTCTCCCTACCATCCTTGCCCTGCTACCTGCCAATAAAACTATAAAGCAAAAGTCACAAGTCAAATACAGTCCATAGCCAGGTTCTGTTTTACCCCACAAGGTGATAGGCCTACGCAGGTTTGCTAAGTATGGGATTTAGACACCAAAAGGGAAAATTCAAAAGAGAATAAAAGGGCAGCACCAGAGTACAGGTTCCGGGGGCTGTTCTGCTGGGGGTTAAATCCCAGCTCTAAGAGGTATAAGGACCGGACTTAGCATCTCCACACCTCAGCTTCCTCATCTAAGGAAAAAGGTCAAGGAGAGAAGAGTAGTGGAACCTTCCTCACTCATAGTCCTTGTGAGTACCATGAGTTAAAAAAATACATCAAGAGTTCAGAACAGATGGGATCAACCCTCGATATTCTGATTATACTGGCTCACCCACACATGGGCAACATTGGACCCTAGTGGGCTCCAAGTGACAGCTGATCCCCTGGGTAGGCCATTATCTCCCCACTTCTTCATAATCCTCATACTTCCAAGTGTCTTATATACAGCCTCGCTCATCTGGACCTCCTGCCATCAGAGGACTACCTGTCAGGCTACTGTTCTGACCTTGGACTTTGCAACTCCTGGTCTTCAAAGGAAAGCAAGAGGCTCCAGCCAATGAAATGACAGTGTCGTCCCCAACCATGCTCAATAACAAGTATAAGGAACACACTACCTACTGGGAAGTCAGACATGTAAGAGAGCCTGGAACAATTAATGAGTGTTTTTGAGACTGTCAGAATAAATAGCACTTCCTGCAACAAATCAGGGAAGTCTTGAGAGTTGCATTTTAGAGATTGTTGGTGCCAAATCATCCATTTAATCAGCAAAATGTTGATATGTGGAGGATTCTGCAATGTGGCCTGGTAATAACCAGGCTCTAATGACTCTTCCTTATGTCAACTTGTCCTTCAGTTTATTTACCCTCTGGATCTCACTGCAGCTGCAGCTAACCCTCCTCTCTCCGCACAACGGTCTTCTCAGCCCCTCAGTGAAATCACTGGTGGGGACCATTGGGGCTCTGTGGAAGTTTATAAAAGGATCCCTCTGGCAGGGCCAAGTGGGGAGCTTGCCCAAACCAGCTCTGGGTCCCACAGGCCTCCGCCTAAGGATTGATAATAGTACCAACTTTGTATGAGACACAAAAATAAGAAAATGCACTTTGGCGGTAGCCATAGCTCAGTGGGTAGGGTGCCAGCCACATACATTAAGGTTGGACGGTTCAAACCAGCCTGGGCCTGCTAAACAACAATGACAACGACAACAAAAAATAGCTAGGCATTGTGGTGAGCACCTATAGTCCCAGCTACCTAGGAGGCTGAGGCAAGGGAATCAATTGAGCCCAGGAGTTGGGGGTTGCTGTGAGCTGTGATGCCACAGCACTCACTTCACCAAGGGCAACATAGTGAGACTCTGTCTCATAAAAATAAATTAATAAATAATAATAATAAAATGCAAACAATGTAACCTAATCGTATGCACCCTAATACTAATCCAAAATAAAAAGAAATAAAAAATAATTTTTTTAAATTTAAAAGAAAAAAACACTACGCTTTTCCTTTTTAATTTTTTTTTTTTTTTTGCATGATTCAAGATAGGAAACTAGCTCAAAAGTCAGCCTGATACCACCAGAGATCAAAACATCCCTTTCTTCCCCCTTGGTCCCATTACCCAGTCTTTAATAAATTCTATCTCAGTCCTGCAGCACAGAGAAAGTCCAGCCACTAACTTGTGGTGTGTGTGAAGTTCCTGATTTTCATCAGCTCTTAAAGATGAACAAGAACTCAGCGACAGCGTTCTTACTCTGGAGCCTACAGTGAGACACATGTGTATTCCCAAAGGAGTGCAGTCTGGCTCATGCGGATGAAGGGCTAGAAGCAGGTAAGAAAACAGTTTTTCTATGAAACAACTTGCGTGTGTGGGAATGGTGATTAAGAAGGGAAAGGATTTCTGAGCTGGGCAGCAATAACACTGGGCACTGCTGGACGACCCTCATCTTTGTTTTTCTCAGTGAGTTACTTTCTGTTTGACAGAATTTGTTGCTATGTTAACATATTTGCCTGGACTAATACTGGGATCAAACTCTGAATTATTATCATTGATAATTATTTAGGGTTTTTAACTGTGGCAGCCAAAATAGATCTGTGATGAAAATGCATTGATGAAAATGCTTACAAGGTATTTACAAGACAAACATTTTCGGAGCTTGTAAATATTTATCAAAATTACTTCTCAAAACCACAAGATCAATTATTACAAAATGTCAGTATGAATAGGTTTTTGCTTTCAAATGCACATGTTCACAGATATACAGGTGGATCTATTTGAATGTACACTTGTTTAGGTTAAATCTTTTATTTTTGCCATTATTTTTGGATGAGATCACCCAATAACAACTCATATTTACTCATTTTTAAAGAGAATTGTAAGGCACAAAAATATATAACCTAGACAAAGCAAAATTTCGAGCTCACATGCTTCTTATCTATGGTCTATCATCAAGCAACTAAATTACTTAGAAATACTTTAAATAAAGTTAATTGTAGTTTGCAAATTCATCTTTTTTAAACATACAAACTTGAAAGTCAGCTTTAGCATTAAAAACCTCGATGCTAAGTTAAAAAATAAGAAAATGCACTCACTACACAAAGATATTTAATAATTTATAAGCATGCAATAATTTTATACGCTAATAAAATTTATAAATACTGTACCCACATACACACAAATCTAAGTATGCACCCACTTGCACACTGGTATATGCACAGGAACAACCTATTGTCATGTCTGTTAAAAGTGAGTAGGGGCAAAGTGGGAGGATTTCAATACGGGGGGGGGGATGGGCGGGAGTGGAGAAAGAACTATTACTTGCTAGGTGTCAAAGCGCCCCTTTCCCACCTGAGGAAGGAGGTACAGAGGCTGTGAGTACCCTGAGTAAGCCTGGCCAGCTTGTGTCAGAGAGGCCTGAATCCCCTGACCACATGGAGGACGCTGGCACCTCATTCACCACTGGGGCTCCTGCAGTACATGGGATTTTAATCAGCCGGGTCTTGGTCTCACCCCAGCTCCACCTGCTCCCCACCCCTCACCCTAACCCACCAAATCACCACCACCATGCTCTTCATTACCCTCCAGCCCTCCTAATTACTTTCATCTTCAATCATCTATTTTTAGGATAGTAATTAAAATTCCCTGGCTATAAAAATGTTTAATCTAGTACTATGCACGTTTAATTTAGGAAAAAGTTATAGTTAAAAAAGCAAGATTATAATTATCACTGACATCTTGAAACAGATAGCCAGGAAGAGGATAAGAACGGGGGTGCAGGGTGTGAAAGCCTCTGGAAGACAGGAGATGGGGGGGAAATAGCATTAAAACAGATAATGGGGCTGGGCATGGTGGCTCACAACTATAATACCAGCACTCTGGGAGGCTGAGGTAGGTGGACTGCTTGAGCTCACAGGTTCGAGACCAGCCTGAGTCACAGCAAGACCCAGTCTCTAAAAATAGCTGGACATTGTGGTGGGTGCCTGTAGTCCCAGCTACTCAGGAGGCTGAGGCAAGAGAATTCCTTGAGCCCAAGAATTTGAGGTTGCTGTGAGCTATGACACCATGGTACTTCACTGAGGGTAACAAAATGAGACTGTGTCTCAAAAAAACAGCTACTGGTTACACCAAGCTATAAGGTATAAAATAACCACTCCTCTTGGATTTAATTTTAACTAAAGTACATTATTTTAACAATAATTTTTAATTCAACTTGTTAATATGTTGTTTAGGATATTGCATCTTCATTTATAAGTGAAATATGTTTGTAATTTCCCTTTATAATAGTAATTTTTTTCCAATTTTAATAATAGGTATATCCAGATGAAGTAGAATGATTTTGAAGTATTTCTTCTTTTTCTATTGTCTGTAAGATTTGGCATGACCTGTTTTTTGAAATTATCTTCTATTTTTATTTATAAAAATAAATATTCTCTATTTTTAGAGACTGTGGGGGGGGGAAGAAGGAAGTTAACTGATGACTCCATACTGAACCTCAGAGTCAAAGCATTCTCTGATAGACATATTATTATCTGAAAATGTGAATGTTACTTTTTTATATTATCATTATTATTATTATTGCTCAATATTTCATTGCAGCAATCATCTGATTTCTTTTCTGAATGTATTTATCTTCGTTCATTCTTTATGAGGTTTTTGTTTCTAGTCCTTATCTTAAACATTGTTATCGTTATTAAATGTTAAGCCTCTTTAATTTTGTGAAGGCAAAAAGTGGAAACCAAATAAACACATGTACATGTATAGAGAAAATGAAAAAAGAAAAACCACTCCTCTAAGAGATCATTTGGCCAATCTCCCTAAGGCTACTCTCTACCCCTTAACTTCTTTATCTACAAAACGGTGCTAAAAGGTTTAGACCACATAGCACTGTGTCACTTAACTACAGGGAGTAATTACAAGAGTGCAAACATCACAGTGTATTTACGCAAACCTAGATGGTATAGCACACTCCATTATAATCTTACAGACCCACGGTAGTATGTGTGGTCCTTTGCTGATTCAAACAAGACATGACTCTGTATAGAAAAGTATTCGGTAAATGAGGGCTGACATCATTATGACTGATTTCACCATTATGATAAAGACTGACTTTATCGAGGCAAAATTCTCCCTCAATCTAAGCTAATGTGTAGGCAAAATAACAAGTGAATGCTTAAATATTAAAAAAAAAAACTATATTGGCCCCACGAGGTTAAGCATTACATTATTCTTGACCAAAAAGAAAAAGAAAAAAAAAAGAAAGGAAGAAGGGTGGATATCAAAATATTTCCTATTACACCTAAGATGTTTCTGAAGTCAGCTGCTGAATAGAACAGAAATATTGTTCCCCAGCACAATATTCACTCTATAAAATGCCTCTAGAGTGAATTTAGGTGTTGGGGCTTTTCCTAACCCTGAGTCTCTATTTGGACAACCCATGCATAAGTCATGGGCTTTATTCCACTGGGCTCCAGTGTTTCCTAAAACGTTAAGTTAGTAACAGGTGAGCTAGGCTAGCCACCCAGCATGGGCAGTCTCTATAACACCAAAACAGACAAGTCCAGGGAGATAGGCTGATGGTAGCTTACTCTACCACCTGCTTGGCGGGCATCCACCTGCAGAAGGCTATACAGAGGAGGAGCGTGGACAGTAAGGACAGTTTCCTTCAGCTCAAAATCACATTGTCAGCACAAGAGTGCAGACATTCTCAAAAGTGTAGGCCCCAGACCAGCTGTATCGATTTCACCAGTGATAACTGTTAGAGATATAATTTCCTGACCCCGGACCTACAGCACCAGAAACCCTGGGAATGGAGCCAAGCAACTGTTTTAACAAGCCCTATCGGTGACTTTGTTGCACACTCAGTGTTGAGCTGAATTGGGTGGGGTGACGGACATCCTGGGACAGCTTCAGTTTTTAGCCCTTGTCTGGGCATAATTTTAAACAGTGTCCCCCTTTCCAACTCAGAAGCGTCCTGGTTTGGGAATAAATGATATGGTCACCCCTACAGTTCAGACTGGATGCTATAAAGGAGTTTCCCCGGTCAGGTGTTAACTCCTACTTGGGCTCCTGAGCCAGCTTCAGGTCAGCTGCTACACTCTCATGCTATACCAGTAGCCCTCTTACTGCTCCGACCGTGAAAGATAACACTGCCGCACAGAAGTCTGTCAAGCACAGCTACATAAAACCAGTTTCAAAACAGGTACTCTGCCTTTGTCACCAAACTATGGAAAATCCAGTTTAAACTCCCATCTTCCTAAGTAGCACGAGGAAATCAAATCTCCAACAGGACTTCAAAATCTTACTAAATCTTTCAAGATCCTCTTTTCAGGGAGTTCTCTTTCCCTTGACTAGCAGCTTAAAAAAAAGATAAACCTAGTATGTAATTAATTAATCTCATCTTTATATTATAATAATCACTTGGTTATATTAATTCACAGATGATGACCCATTTTGCCAAAAAGCTTCTCAATCCATATAATCTTTTAAAGTCAAAGTGAAAAATATTGTTCGTATGTTTTAGGATCGGAACAATTTTAGATTCCTTTGAAATCTTTGTCTTTATTCAGCCTAAATTGAATTGTTGGCTTTTTTTCCTTCACTTAAGTCTCCCATCTGTTGTTTTTAAAAAGCATCAAAGGCCTTAAATAGCATGTTCTGACCCTTCATCTTTCAGATAAGAAAACAGCCAGAGAGGGGCAGTGGCTTCTACCCAATTATAGAACATCTGCTGTTGAAGTTAAGATATCAAAGAGAAAAAGATCAGCTATTTGGCTTCTGTGGCCTGGCCCTAAGGGTAGTGTGCACGTTGGTGTGGGCCCTTGGAAAAAAATCTAATCGTCAGTTTTTCAGGATCACACACACTTATTTTCATCACATTACTCAGAGTCACGGACTCCAAGAATAACTGACACCCAACAGACTTGAAATGTATGCCTGGCTGGAAGGGACTCAGCTGTTGCTCAAGGGATCTTCCCTTAGGGCTGACCCTAAGGTCAAATGGTGGTGGGCGAGCTCATACAAAAGCTTCATCTAAGGAACATTTCCATTCTGCTATGGAAATGTTGATATGAATGATAACTTCTCACTGGAGGGATACTTTGGTCATTTACTCATTCAACAAACATTGATTCCTTACCATGTAGCATCCATAATTCTAGACTTTGGGGATGTTCTACATGAAGAAGTCCCTGACTTCTTGAAGCTGATATTCTAATAGACACATTAACCAACCTGAACATCAACACTCTTTTTCCCCTAGAAGTGGACAGTTAGGACAACATCCCTTGGGCATGGTCTTTATAGAGATTTGGAGGTTTTCTAATCTCATCAGAAGCCATTACTGACTTAACCCAAATCTTTAACCTAACCCTGCTAGGAGATGACAGCCCTGTCTGCACCGATGACAAAAACAGAATATGGAAAATGGTCCTTGGATATCACATTTGGGTAAACATCCTAAGCACTGGCCCTCAGTCATAAATGAGCTCTCTTCCTCTCTCCTGGCCCCTGAAACTGCCTACCTATGTTTGTGCACAAGGATCTCACTGCCTCTTTCCCCGCTATAAATATATCTATAAGCACTATCTTTATAGAAGTGAAAAAAGGAAGAGGAAGAATACGGTCTGAGATGGAATCAAAACCTAAGATGTAAGCCCACTTGTCCCCGTTTGAACTGAGTTTGATATACAGCAACTTGCTGTGGTGCCATTGAAGCAAGTTGGTTAACCAAAAGCACAGGCTGAGGAGGAATTACTTGTAGAAAAGGATAAATATCTCCCCTAAGTAAATTATTTTAACGTAAAATATAAAATGCACATTTGATGCCTCACCTTTTGGTACTGCGGCAATAAGGCCTTTCATCTGAGAGCAGGTTGGTCAATAAAAGTTCTATGCTGATTTCCCTTCACTAAAAAACTTTAACAAAGTTCAATCCAGTCAAATTCAGTCTCTCACTTCAGTTCAAGTAGTGTGAGGAATTTTCAAATGCTTATGAAAATACATGTGTTAAAAATCCCAAACCTGGATATAAAGTCTCTTGGAAGAACAGACTCTGCGAGTCTGTTAACCAAGCAAAGTGTTCAATGAATGTTGTATGAATGGGTGAAAATGAGGTGCTGAAATGTAAAAAAAAAAAAAAAACTAAATACACCTTGAAAACAACAATATGCATCACCAATTTTTATCTCAATCTACACTTGCTCTACTTAAGAAACAGCACATGACCTGGTCTGGCTAAGAGAAACAGCCAGTCATCATGCATATAGAGCTAAGTAATGGAGCATAATGATAAAAGGGGGGCATTCTAGAACCAGACTCTCTGGCTTCAATTCCTGACTCCACCACTTACTTTGACACAACCCTGATAAAGTCACTTATTGACTCTGTGCCTCATTCCCCTCACTGAGCGATCACAGAGGCAGAATCAGTCACAGCGTTGCCAAGAACAGTGGCTAGCTAACACAAGAATGCAATCCACGTTTATTGCTGCCATCACCAACATCACCTTGTTTCCCAGTAACACAGTGTGGTGATCTATCTGAAGACTGTTAAGAAAAACAGAAGCAAAAAAGATACATAAGTTGAGTATCCCTTATCCAAGATGCTTTGGAGCACAAGTGTTTCAGATTTTGGAATACGTGCATTAGCAGTTGACCATCTCCGATCTGAAAATCCAAAATGTGAAATGCTTTAGTGAGCATTTCCTTTGAGCTTCATGTTGGCACTTGAAAGCTTTCAGATTTGGGGGCATCGTGAATATTTGGATTATAAATACTCAACCTGTATTCAAATTCCCATTTGTCTCTTAACCTGCCTGCTCTGTTTACTAATCTGTAATAACAAAACAAAAATACCTACTTAAAAGAATGACTTACTGTAAGAGTTATCATAATCCCTGGCACATAGCAGACAATCAAATAATTTTAGTCATTAAGCCTCATACACAAAAACCTACAGCATATACTTAAGGCAACAAATCCACACACCATTCTGCACCCACACAGACGTCCCCTCCTGCAGGGCTATCAAACCTCTTAATCAACCAACATATGGTTGTGTCCTCAGCGCTTTACTCTGGGCAGTGAGGATAAACTACCTTCCCTCGGGATGAACTTTCTGAGAAGATACATACTTACAATATAGGATATAGTGAGGACATGCTACATTTTATTTTTGAAGTTCATTTTTCTTTCAGATAAAAGGAAAAGCAGTGTGTGTTGATGTGTCTAGAGGACAGAAAAAATAAAATTGGGTCTTGAAAGAAGAAAATGATATTGAGATTATATATGGAGTGAAGGTGGGCTGATATATAATCTATGGGAACGACATACTGAGTAGGGAAACAACTTCGAGTCATATGTATATGGACCCCAATATCTTTTTTTTTTTTAATCTGGACCTCCTGACTTGAGATTTCTAACCTTATTGGGAGTATTTTTTTCTTTTCCAAGCCCTAAAAACATTTATCTCTTTGCATCTTCAAAACACAGCATAAACCAGCGCTTGCCCAGAAAGCCTTTCCTGTTCAGCCTGCCTTTTCCAGAGAGCTGGTACAGGGCACACTCCGTGCTCTCGCTGCCATCCCATCTTTCCTGCACCCTACAGCAGGCACACAGTACGATACAATCCACTCCAAGCTCAACGTCCTTACTGCTTCAAGGGCAAGTTTTATAGTTTTGAGCTTTTTCTACTGTTCAATTTGAGTTGGTGTATAAACCACATGCGGTAAATGGAAAACAGAGTTTAAATATACAATTCGGTGACGCTTGAGACCAGAGTTCAGTCTGACTGGTAACAGAACTGCAGTTAGACGGATTGACATGTCACACATCTCCCTGCGTCCGACTTCTTTTGTTCAACATCATTCTTTAAGATTTATCTACTCTGCAGCAGGTATCCCTTCTCTGGATTACTTGGAGGTATTTCCTTCTATGAGTATAACACAATTTGTTTACCCATTTTAATTTGTGGATGAGCATTTGGGTCGTCCCCAGTTTGGGGCTATTATGAATATGGTTGCTACGATCCTTCTAGTGAGTCTTTTTATAGACATCTGCTTTCATTTCTCTTCGGCAAACAACTAAGGGTAAAATTACCAGGTCATGAGGTAAGCAGTGTCAGGGACCAAGAGAGAGAGAGGGAACCTTTAATATTTTACACTCCAACCAAAAATACATCAAAATAGCCATTATCCTATTTCCTCATCAACTCTTCATACCATTTTTTTTTATTATTTTGCCCCTCTAATGAATGTGAAATACTATTTCATCGTCATTTTATTTGCCTTTCCCAGCTGACTAAGGAAGCTGAGTATATTTTCCTATACTGCTTGATCGAACATCTTCCTTGGTGAACTGTTTGTTCAATTTTTTTAGCTATTTTATAAAAAAATTGAGGGCTTTTGTTATTATCATAGAGTAATGACAGTTCTTTAAACCATCTGAGCCTTTAAAATATATGCATTTTTTTGACTATTTCCCCCCCCCCAATAAATGGCTTGCCTTCATTTTCTTAACAGGGTTTATGAAAGATTGAAGTTTTAAATTTTGATGAGGGATAAGGTACAATTTATTAATTTTTTTCTTTTATGGATCGTAAATTTTTTATCCTAAGAAATGCTGCACCCCCAATGTTGGAAAGATGTTCTGTATTTTCCTCCGGAAGCTTTATGGCTCTAGTTTTACCTTCAGATGTAGGATTTTTCCTAAATTATTTCCTGGTATCCTCTATTTTATCTGGTAATAGCTCTCTGCAAAGAACAACTGCTTTCTAAACAATGCTGACTCATGTATTAGGACAACCTTAAAGCCTACTGGGGAGCCTCTGTTCAGTCGTGGTGACACCCAGACAGAAACCTACACACAGGGATGACGTGACAGATGAGACCCAGTGGAACAACTTAACAGCATCCATTTAGAACCAATATATGTAATAGCCCTCACCGGGGCAGGGATAATCCAAAGTTTCTGTATCGGTACCAATAGCAGTTTAACTCAGCACAGAAAAATAGAAAACAGTATGTTCACAATATTTTCTTCTTCTTTAAAAATACAATAGAACAATTACCCTGTCATTAATGTAGACTGAATTCTCTTTAATGATTGGGCCCCATAAAACAGTAATTCACAGCAGCTCTGCTGCAAACTGGCTTTAAAATGCCTAATAAATGTTTAAAAATAGTTCTTTCAAGCTACATGTTGTCTACGACCTAAAACTTTAGCATCATGGTATAGGATTTAGATGTCTTTAAAAGTATTTTACTAATGTTTCTTATTGAACACAGTTAAAAACAGAGAATTATTCTTGCTGTTCAGATAAAGACTATTGTTTGAAGCATCTTAAAATAAAGCATTTTGAGATAGTTCTTCGAGATTTTACTGAGAAAGTGTAAGATATAGAAGAGTAAAAATACTCTTTTCCATCGTACTGAGGTTTGGTGATGGTAAAAAACTAACTAGAATAATAGAACATTTCATAAATAATTATCAATTGATAAAATACATACAGAGAAATGAAAAGGCTATTGTGAAGAGCTGTATTTTGACAGCTGCTTCCTTGATAATACTGAGCCAAAACACAGTCCGTGCTCAGCAAGGTGCATCTCATAGGGCTCTGCCTTAGATTATGTTTCTATACTACAGCTGGGCAACTCCAACTGAAACACTACCCACATCTAAACAAGGACTCAGGCACTCATTTGTAGCCTGTGTTTACTTTCTGTTTGGAACAATTACCCCAATTTACAAGCTAACATTACTTAGAGAGTAATCCCAACAGTTGAGAATAATTTAGGGGGAAACAAGAGAAAGTATCATAAAACACTGATATTGTTTCTTTTTAATAGAGAAAAGAGGATTTCGTGACTAGCTACTTAGATTTGGTTAAGTTAAACACTTAAATTTCTTTATCATCCAGTATTTCAATTACCACCATTTCCTTAGTAGCACGCCATTATTTTTATGTCTTTTTAAATTTACAGTGTATAATCCTTTCCACAGGCAAAGGTCATAAAGAACAAAAACAGCAAAGATCTCTTGGTAATGAATGCTGTCCTAAGCCACATCTTCCACAAAGCGTTTAGTTAATGCTTCAAGTAACAGTCAAAAAAACCTTTCATTTAAAGGATAGAAAAAATTCTCACATTCAAGAAATGCACTCTAAAAGGAACTGCCCAGACAATAATAAGCTAGGAAAAATTCTCTTGTATATACCTTAGATATAATTCATCAACATTAGCAGTCAATTAAACCCAAACTTCCCATAAAATACACTTTAAACCACACTGAATGGGCTAGATGCAGTGGCTAACTCCTGTCATCCTAGCACTCTGGGGGGGCCACGAGCGAGTGGATTACTTGATCTCAGTAGTTCTAGACTAGTCTGGGCTATAGGGAGATCCTGTCCATGTTTAAAAGGCTGGGCATTTGGTGGGCACCTGTAGCCCCAGCTACTTTAGAGGCTGTGGCAAGATGATCACGTGGGCCCAAGAGTTTGAGGGTTGCTGTGAGGTCTGAGGATGCATGGCACTCTACCCAGGGTGACAGAGTGAGACTCTGTCATTAAAAAACAAAAACAAAAACAAAAAAAGAAATACAACAGTGAAAGCATCTCCTGAACGCCATGACACACTGGGCAGGAGAGCACAGACTCCTGTCACAGGGGAGATGGCTTTTCCTTCATAAATCACCGACAGCCCTCTTTTGTTCTGTTCCAAATCTTTCTCCTTACCAGACAGCCAACCATCCCTTGATCACAGGCTTTAATTTTTCTTGTGCCACGCCATCAAGTCCCAAAGCTTGCTCATTCATTCCTTCACTTAAAACCTTTGAGATGTTACAAAAGAACAGAATATTTGAGGTAAAAAAACATAGCAACATCCCTCTTCCCATATCTCATAGCCAACACAAAGGTGAAAGACGAATTAGAAGCCAGGAGAGAAAAAAAAAAAAAGGATTGCACTATTATACAAATGCTTCTATAAAAATATGACCTGTGTTTAATGCTGAGTTGACTCACTCAATAACTGCTTTCTATCTGGGAGATTTTCCAAATATGAGCCTAAAAGTTTCCCAGGGTTGGAATTTCTGGATACACTGAGTGGTGGGGTTCAAATACGTCAAAAATTTGCTCATATTTTCACTTTGACAAGTTCATATTATTTTAATGGAAGATTCTGCATGCCTTGGAAATTGAGACCATGAAGGGATGTTTAATTCAGATGAGCCTACCCCAAACTCCAGGTGCCAGAAAAAGCCACTGGCACCAAGTTTCCACAGTAGTGTCGTGCCACAAACAGAAGGGGCTCAGAAAGGCAGAACTGAAAGGGGGAGGGGGTGGGGCGCGGAGTAAGAGAGCACCAAGCCCAGGGCAGCTGTCCACACTGCCCAGTGGAAGCCAGAACTCCTACATTTGAGTGATTTCCAGGCACAGACAAAAACCAAACACCTCCTTGGATCAGTACTAGACTCCCCCATGCAAACTGCTCTTAGCTCTGCCTGCCATCTTCCTTCTGAGGACCACAAGACTCTGTTCCAAAGTTTTCCAAGATTTCCTGAAAGGGGTAGAGAGATCCAATTCGTGGGTCTCCTAACTTTTATCAAGAGAAACCTTTTCTTCAAACAAAATCTTACCAAGACGTAAGAAAAGCTCTTGGTGAGGCTGAGATGGGGATGCCCTAAGTCTCCCTGGAATAGTCCCTGAGGAGGTCCTGCTTCACCCTTGCCCAGAAGCCAGCCAAGAAACTGCTTGAAACCACTTCTCAGGTTCCCCCTCATGGACAGGGATAATCTTAGGAAGAGCCAGGCATAGACTGCGTAGTCCCCTAGGGAGCAACCTTGCATATACTGCAAAATTGTTCTCGCTAATTTGAGGAAAGCTGGGGGATAGTGGGAGTGGTCTGTATCCAGGCAATTGAGAAGGGAACAGAGACTAAAACGCCCTTTCACAACACACGGTACAAACACAAGAGTGAAAAAGGAGAAGCGAATGGTGCTCAGAGACGCAATCCACCTCTGGAACTTCTGCTTTTAGAAAAATTCTCAGAAAATCCATATCTGTACTGAGAAAAATAAACTGAAAGACTTGGTTTCTCTGATCTCGTTATCTTTAAAGAATTAGAAGATCTACTGTTAGCTATGACCAATATACAGAGTAAAGGTTTGGTGCCCGGCTCAGTGGTTAGGGTGCCGGCCACATATACCAAGCCTGCTAAACTAGGACAACAACAAAAAAAATAGCAGGGCACTGCGAAGGGTGCCTGCAGTCCCAGCTACTCAAGAGGCTGAGGCAAGAGAATCGCTTAAGCTCAAGAGTTTGAGGTTGCTGTGAGCTGTGACACTATAGCACTCTACCCAGGGAGACATAGTGAGACTCTCTCTCTCTCTCAAAAAAAAACTACAGATTGAAATCTCAAGATATAGCACTATATACATACATTATATCCCATAACTGGCTTCCCTTTGTTTATCCTGCCTTGGTTCAACAAGTATTGAGCACTTCCACTCTGCAGATACTACTATAGGTGCATACAGCAGTGAACAAGGAAACACAGCACCTGACTTCACGAGGCTTATAGTCCTGGGAGGAGACATGCAATAAGCAAATGATTGACAGCATAATGAGCAGTTCTGCACAGAAGAATCATCCAGCAAGACACTGTCAGCAGATGAGGTGACAAGAAGAGACCACCATGACATGGGAGATCAGAACAGAGACCCGCAAAATGAGGAAGACACGGAGGGAGGAAGAGCACGTGGAATGATCCAAGTTGGATGTGGCATCTTTGAAGAGGAAGAAGAAAAACAAGGTGGCCAGTAAGGCTGCAGAAGAAAGTGTGAGACAGTGGGGCGGGTCAGAGGCTGGGAAGGGCCAGCTGGTCACAGTCAAAATCTGCATTCTCATCCTAAGTGTTACCAAACACACATACACACTGGGTGACTATGAACAAGGAAATGGAAAGACCCAATCTGCGTTTTTTGAGATTCTTCTTACAGCCGGCTAGAGAAGAGAATGCAATGCCGTTGGTCAACTAAGTTCACAAACTCATCCTAGAAAAAGTGCTGCGTACCTCACTGATGAGTATCATTATGGTCACGTTTGAAGTACTCCCCTTGGGAATCTGTGCACCGAAGCCAGCACCTAGTCGACCCTTCAGAACAATTCTGTAGTTCTTTTTCTGAAATGGCCCTCACAGCTGCCACTGTACGAGGTCTGACGATTAAGTTAGCAAACTCAGAAGTGCTCCACAGCCCCCTACTGAATCCCACCAGATCTCAGGTGGTACTTTGAAGGTAACCATAGTGACACTCAGCAATGACGTATGTAGCACTTTTTCTAGAATGAGTTTGTGAACTTAAGTGACTGACTCATACATGTGGTAGGGGGGCGTGGGGGGAAACAGGAAGGTCATCAGGAACTCCCAGACCTGATGATGAGAGAAGGGAGGAGTTTGGGTTTTTTTTTCTTTTTTTTTTTTTTTTGGATAGGGCCAGGTTTGAACCCGCCACCTCCATCACACGGGGCCGGCGCCCTACTTCTTTGAGCCACAGGCACTGCCCGACAGAGGGAAGGTTTTTAAATATATAAATCAAACTGTAATTTGAGGAGAAGCCATTTCAAGGGACAGGAACCCCATCAAACATAAATGAGAAAATTCTCCATACTCAGGTATGTGCACCTCAGAGAGATGTACCGTCACAATCAAAAACCAACTAATGAGCTTAGGTTTGAATTTTTGAGAGAGAAGTTATAAGAATGTTTCAATAAAAGCTCTTAAGTGGTTTCTTCTTTCTTTCTTTTTTTTTGAGACAGAGCCTCAAGCTATGGCCCTGGGTAGAGTGCTGTTGCATCACCACTCACAGCAACCTCCAACTCCTGCGCTTAAGCGATTCTCTTGCCTCAGCCTCCCAAGTAGCTGGGACCACGGTGCCCACCACAACACCCAGCTACTCTACAGTTGTAGTTGTCCTTGTCATTTGGCAGGCCCAGGCTGGATTTGAACCCGCCAGCTCTGGTGCATGTGGCTGGCGCCGTAGCCACTTGAACCCATTTCTTCTTATCTTTTTTTTTTTTTATTGAATAGTAACTGTGTACTCTTCTTTCTTATCTGACAAAATACACTCCTTATGTGAGGAGTCTAGCTCTTCCTTTGTCTTATAAGACAGCATGTCCAATAATTACTTAATTTTATGCCAAGTGAGCACACACTCTTTCTGATGTCACACCAAACAAGTACTTTAAAATAAAGAAATTAAGCACAACAGTTGTGCTGAAAACTAACCTCAAAATACAACCTTCCGAGTTTTAAGGGAATATGAAAGAAAGCAAGGAAATAAGGGTTCAGTACAATTTATGATGGCGAGAGAAGAAAAAAAGAATAAACCCAATATCCATTAATAAGGAATGGTTACATTGTGATTCTTTTCTTCAATGGAACAAAGTATAATTTTGCAAAAGGAAAAGGCAGACTTTTAAAAAACATAATGGAAAAATCACTAGGATGTGCTATTAAGTGAGTAGGGGAGAGGGAAGAGTGGAAGGAGATATCAACCTCTGTCCATAGGGATCTATCTTCGTATATTAGTATTTAATAATTACTAACAGTAATTGAAGGCTTGCCACACTATAGCACTACACTAACTTCAACACTACTTTACGAATATTATCACAAAAATATTCTCACCACAACCATGTGGAATAAAGAGACTCATTACCACGTAACAGGTGCATTAAGTATTTACCCAGAATCATACAGCTGAAAAGTGGGGCGAAGGGATTTGAATCCAGAAATCCCAGCCCTAGAAACTGCATTTGTAACTTCTGTTACATATTAATACTTTAGAGATGAGTTGTTGTTCTCGCTGACTGTATTAAGTCAATTTGCTCTTGCATTCTTCCTTTCAAATAACATTAAAGAGAAACTTGAAACTTCCACTTAGTATTCTCGGAAATGATTTTAAGGAGATTAAATTAACGATGAACCATGCAAAGCACGTAACAATTTCGAAAACTGACATGACCCGAATTGGCCTTAAACGCGAGATCAAAGAGCAAGGCGACTTTGCAAACATGTCGTTTAAAGACTCTGTGACTGTTAATAATTCTGTCAGCCTGCGATAACCAATTGTGAATGTCACATTTCTATGATTCCTTCTGGTTGCAGATGTTTATAAACGTTCACCACAGAGAACGTGATGTTATCTAGTTTAAAATGAAACAGATGCCCATAATTTTAAGGCAAGCTGGGGAGGTTCCCGTCAGCAGCTGCCGTTCCTTTCAACAGTTTCATATGATGATAACAAAGGAAAAGGCGCTATTTCGAGGAGAGGTTGATGATGAGTCAAATCGCTACAGGTCCCTGGGTCAGCTTTTGATGATCTCTGCTCCCACTGCCACCACACAGCAACTCCTTATTCTCATTTGTCAACCCCCCATGCACACGGACATGGGTTTCTGCCCCAACCCCACTGGTCACGAGTAATTCCCCAGAATTGCTGCATAGCCCCAGAGGACCAGCAGAGAGAACATGTTTAGGATGCCACAGAAAACTATGGCTTCTCCCCAACTCAACTCAAATCCTTACTTGAGTCCTTAAGTGTGGCCTCAGGAAGATGCTTAACCTCATCAGGCTTCACTGTTCTTATTGTTTAATTAAGAGTCCATTAACAGTACTTACGTCATGAGGAAGCCTTCGCGTTTTAATGAGTTAGTGTAAGGGATTTAGGACAGTATCTGACATACTATAAATACTCAATACATCTTATGTATTATTGTTATTGCTATGAGTCTCCTAGTGCCTTTTACTTTGTACAATGAAATAGTTAACCTAAGGATAAATTTGGTGGTAATTTTTAAAATTTGTCCACATTGCCCATGTGTTCATTAGTAAACTAAAAAAAAAAAAAACTAAGTCGCCAAAAATAAAATAGGGTTCGCCAAACTTCCTTCCTGTTAGCTGGGCATGCAGACCTCCAAAAGACTCCCTTCTTTCAAGTCTGTGGCTAAGCAGCAAGCAGGTGCCCACTGCTGCCAGCCAGATGTCAGGGCCACCCCAAGCTGCTCCACCTACGTTTACCACAAAGCCCAGAACCACTGCCAGGAGATATCTCAGGTTGCAAACCCTCCCCATACAAAGTTGGGGGTAAACCACGGTCCAGGGCTACTCATGCTAGAGATGAATCACAATCAAATTCTCAAAACCAAACAATGAAATAACTCTCAAAGGATAGATTCTGAAAACTGAAATCCTTAGTTTGTATTAGGATTCTTAATCAGGTGCTCACAAAGCCCCTGCCAGAGTGTAAAATGTCATTTGTGGGTTTTTCTAGTTTTCTGGCTTTCACTTACTTCTGAAAGGTGTTCACAAACCAAAGCTGTTAAAAATTCTTGGTTCAACAGTGATTCTCAAACTTTAAGATGTTAATTGAAACATATGCCCCTACTGAGTTGCAGGAGTGGGGGTGCCTGAAACTCATGTATCCTTGGACAGTGCAGACCCTGGTCCAAGGACCACACTTTGAGAACCACTGGCTTGAGGAATTATGTCTGCATTTTGGCATTATTCTTAAGACAAGCAACCAACCTTTCTAATAGAAGTAAGTATGAAAACAATGGCTATTTCTCCTTTATACACCAGTGAATTACCTAGCTAAGAATGGGCACCATCCCACCTATCCCCCACAGAGTTGACTACCAGTTGTATTCCATTCAACAAATATTTACCAAATTCCTTATATCCAGTTACATTAGAAACTAGCTTTGGTATTAATATAAAACAGTGGCTGTCAATCTGTCCCCCACCATCACGACCACCTCCACCTTTTAGGAGAGTGGTCACACCAATAGTCATACATGCAAAACACCTTCCTAATCTGATACAAGGGTATTTGCAAAGGACAGTGGGGAAGAGTGTAAAGTAGTCCAGAAAAGCCCATTTGCCTCTTATTTCATAATTAAATATGAAGATCAAGGTGCTCTACATCCCAAAAAGATCAGTTGTGATGACGTTCAGCCAAGCAACACAAAGGGATGACCAGGCCATACGTGTCCTACAACAACACACAGAATGAAAGGGGCAGGCACTTCGATAACCACCATCAAAGTGCAGGGAAATGGATAGTGGGAGGGTAGAATAGTGGATGTGATGTCCTTGGGATGGGAATAATTGACTTTGTTAATGATATCTCAGCTTTGAGTATAATTTAGCATAAGTACAACTAAACCAAGAATCATATTCTAAATAGAAAAAAGATTACAATTATTTGCAAGAACAAGGAGGTTATTACTTTTATAAGACTATGCACTAAAGCGTTCACATCTCAGAAAAGTGATTATGTAGAAACAAAGCTGGTCAGGATTGAGCTGTACGTGTGAAAAATGTCATCAAAAACTGGCTTTAATAAGATATTAGGAGACCTAGACTTAAGAAAATGAGAGGATAAGTTCATCATGCCTTCTGGAAATATCAAATCCTATTGGAGAACTCATGCAAACAATTTAATTAGGCTGGATAAGAAGATGTTATGGCTCCTTTCTCCATGTTCAAACACCAAGTCCGCTGACTTAACTAGCCCTCATTCTCACAAGTGAAACCACTCATGACCTGCTCCCCAAACCCACCGGTAATCTTCCCAAGTCCCATCCATCGAAGAGTTGAAAAATCCACTTTGTTCCCAACAGTGAGCTGAATGCTGTGTTTGGTCAAACAAAAAACTCCCCAAAATAGTGCTAACCTTTTAGAGAGCTTACAAATTCCAACTATATATCACATGACAAAAATATTTATTATCTACCAAAAAGGGATTTAGATCCAAATAATTTAGTATTAAACTATCGGGATTATAAGAAGGAAAGAACAGGACAGACTGACAGTTCGGAGATGCCATTTAGAAATCAGTTTTAAAATAGAGAATAAATACAATGGAAAAAGAATACACTGGGGCAAGAACTGTAAGCCAGGACTTTGGTTTGAAAATGCTACGTGTTTCGTAAGAGTTTAAAGATTCTTTCTATAGGCTAACACAGGGTATTTATATGTAACAAATATTCATTTAGGTGGTGCATAATAGTATTCACACTACTAGCAAGGACAAAGTTATGTGTCTCTGTCCATCTTGAGGCCCTCTTGAAGGTGTTAGTAAAGTCCTGCTCTTGCAGAAGATTTTAAGTATTTATAAATTCTATTCTGATTATCCAGAGTCTACTATCTTAGGATGCACATATGTCCCAGTTTGCCCTGGACAGATTCACTTCACTCCTGCTGTCTTGTGTCATTACAATTAAGGTCTCTCTTAACTCTCAAAAGTGTCACAGTTTTAATAAGAAATTAGTACGGCATCCTCTCTAAGCCTTTGGTGAATGAAATTTCTTCGAAAGGTATTTCCTGGGTCTACTTAAATCAGAAGATTCTTCCTCAAATCTTAAACACATTAAGAAAAATGCAGCATGGTTCAAAAGGAACACCTATTTCTAAAGGAAAGCCAGGTGTTGACAGCACCTCACAGCTTTGTTCTAGAGGTGTGTAGCCGCGACCCTAGAGAGGATAACTAACTAGATGCAAACAACGGGAGTTAAAACACAGAAGCAGCACATTAGGTGAACATTTCAGTTAAGAAAAAAGAAAAATTTTTCTTTCTGCAAGTGTATTTAAAAGTTTGTCATTCATATGAGAGAGAGAGAGAGAGAGACACCAACCAGATCATCAGCACCATTTCCCAGGCGGCAATGGTGAAGCCCGCAAAAGTTAAGGGCAGCATGGACAGACTTGAACCCAAAGCTCTTATCCACACATTGTCTACCTTGTGCCCAGCAGACACTTGCCCCTAAAGCAGCAGTTCTCAACCTGTGGGTCGCGACCCCTTTCTAACAATTAAAATACATCACAGAATTAGGAAAGTTGAGAACCTCTGCCCTAAAGGATTCAAGAGAGCCCAGGCACGTCCATTTCTACAGGTGAGAATCTGAAGTGAACAAAGGTAGAAACAGACAATCCCCAAGTTCCTCAGGATGTATCACAGCTCTGGAGATTTCACAATCCTGCGAAAAACAGCTAAGAAAGTGAAAATGCTCATTCTCTTGTCACAAGGAGTCTCCTGGAATTTCAGCCAGGATCAGTGTCAGGTGGCATTTCATCAGTCTTTTGTATCCTCTTTCATGAAAATAATAGGAATTTTTTGATCATGTTAGAAACCACTTAAAAATTCTTTTGTCAGCAACAAGCTAACAGAAATTAAAGAAATGGAGAAAAACTAGTGAAATTATGTTAGAAGTAACATTATGCTGGTACAGAATATTTGATTATTCCCTTGATGTAGTTCTAGTATCTTTCTACTCCATCTCATGGTGACCTCATACTACACTACAAGTCCCATGCAGGGCTTTTTAAAGAAAATGAATCCCAAAAGTCATCCTGCAAGTACCTTACAGAACCACAAGGACCCTCAGATTGGCATAGTATAGATAGTAAGTCTGTACCTTGACTAACTAGGAGCATCAAAAAGAGAACTTTAGCCCTGAAAAACTGAACTTGATGACAAAAAAAAAAAAAAAAGGATTCTTAGATCATCTCTTTACATAAAGTCTAAAAGAACCTAGAGAGAGAAGGTGGGGAAGGAAAAAAGATGCAGCACACATTAATAAAAAATAAATAATTTAAAAATTACATAAAAATTTGTGTGAACCTCATCTAAGCCAAATTGTCCAGATGACATATGAACAAAAGGTAGCCTAAACACAGGTAGCAGGAAAATGGATATAAAACATAAATCCACAAATACTATATTGGCACTGCATTTCAAAACCATGTTTTCTCCAAGTGATCATTACTTTTTAGAGATGGTTTAAAAAACACACATTGCAGGGTGGCACCTGTGGCTCAGTGGGTAGGGTGCTGGCCCCATATACCCAGGATGGTGGGTTTGAAACTGGCCCCGGCCAAACTGCAACAAAAAAATAGCTGGCCATTGTGGTAGACGCCTGCAGTCCCAGCTACTCGGGAGGCTGAGGCAAGAGAATCGCCTAAGCCCAGGAGTTGGAGGTTGCTGTGAGCTGTGTGATGCCACAGCACTCTACAGAGAGTGATAGAGGAGACTCTGTCTCTACAAAAAACAAAAAACACACACTGCAAATCTTCACCCCTTTGAGGGTTCTCCAATGGCAAATAATGCAGAGGACAGACATTTTCTTTGTTCTTCTGTGTGGGAGTCACAACAGTATTTTCTGATAGACATTGTCATCGCTTTTGAGCAAATCATCCTAAGGACGAGGCCTGAAGCACAGAGAAGGGAAGGAAAGTGCCATGACATACAGCTAATGTGTGACTGAGCCAGTATTCCCACTAAGACAATCTATTTTGAAGACAGCGCTCTTAATCATTCAGACATATTGCCTCTCACATTTAAAAAATAACAAACCCCAGAAACATGGGTCAACTAATGTTTCACTAATCTAAAAGATTAGCTTGCAATATGCATATTTTATAAATATTTAGGCGAACTGCCACATGCCAAGCGGTAAACAGTAAACTGAGAATTTAAAGTGGAGTTAAAGAATAATTGTTACACAGAAAGAAACTTCTATAAACATGCCTTCTAGGCAAGGCCACTTGGAAACAATTCCAAATTTTCTGTGAAAAACTTAACAGACAGAAAATACCTACGACCTCTCATAACCATTTCCTTTTAAAAACTAAACCATTTTGCGTATTTCAGAAACAGCTATATCATCTGCTACTTTTCTATTTTTTAAGCTGTGTGCCTCTAACACAGGGCTAAGCACCCTAACTCTGGGTAAACCACACACATTTCATATATGGGCTTGATAAGTGGTATCTGTTTGGCAAATGGCAAGAGATTATGTAGCAAATTCAAACATTTCCTGCAACCCCAACTCCCATTAACACCTCCTCCAAAAAAAACCTCTGTCATTTCCCACCCCCCCCAAAATGTATATAGATTAAAAACTAACCATAAGAACAAAATATTAACAAAATGAAATTTAACCCTATTAAGCAGCAGTTCTCAACCTGTGGGTCATGACCCTTTTGTATGACCCCTGCACATATGAGCTTCTATTATCCTCACCTAAAGAAAATGATATTTTAGCATCTCCTAGACCTTGATATGTGTTGAAGAGAAATTCATCTAGATACTGCTACAAATGTCATTAGCATAGCAAGCAGCTGTCTTTGCTGTAGGGCAGCAATCAGAAGTGATTTCTGACAATGGAGGGGTACTTTAGGACCAAACGTTTTGTCTATGTTAGAAAAAAATATAGTGGAACCCTAAGAAACTTCTGGAATTGGCAAGTGGGAACAAAGAGAGAGAATGGGAGACAGGGTGTGACCAGATGATTCCAGATCTGTGCCTCCACCCCTCCTTACCAAGGCGTCCAATGAGGACAGAGTAATATGCTCTATCCCTCGCATGTGCATTTTATCACACAAGCCCCATCCTCAAAGGTTTGAGCTCACCAGGTACTACACATAATAATTCATTTCCCCCAATTTTATGTTTATACTTTAGAAATACTTCCCATGAATTATGTATGGCTATGTATCTAAGAGTGCTTCCCTATACCCATGGGGACACAGTCAAGGTACTACTCAAATTTGGAACTTTCCATAACAATCAATATGTATTAAAACTGCAAAGCAGGCCAGATATCTGCTGCATACAAGAATCTCATCTTACCTTAAAAGATAAACATAGACTCGGGGTGAAGGGATGGTCATCTATATTTCAGGCAAATGGAAATCAGAAAAAAGGCAGGTGTTGCAATTTTATTCGCAGATACAATAGGCTTTAAACCAACCAAAATAAGGAAAGATAAGGATGGTCACGTCATATTTGTTAAGGGTAACACTCAATATGATGAGATTTCAATTATTAACATTTATGTGCCCAACTAGAATGCGCCTTAATTTATACAAGAAACTCTAACAGACATGAGCAACTTGCTTTCCTCCAGCTCCATAATAGTTGGAGATTTTTTTTTTTTTTTTGAGACTGAGCCTCAAGCAATCCCCCTGGGTAGAATGCTGTGGCATCACAGCTCATAGCAACCTCCAACTCCTGGGCTCAAGCGAGTCTCCTGCCTCCGCCTCCCAAGTAGCTGGGACCACAGGTGCCCGCCACAATGCCCGGCCATTTTTTGGTTGCAGCCATCATTGTGTTTGGCAGTCCCGGGCTGGGGATTCAAACCCGCCACCTTAGGTGTACGTGGCTAGCACCTTAGCCGATTGAGCCACAGGCGCCGAGCCAATAGTCGGAAATTTTAACACACCTTTGGCAATGTTGGATAGATCCTCCAATAAGAAGCTAAGCAAAGAAATTTTAGATTTAAACTTAACCATTCAACATTTGGATTTAACAGACAACTACAGAACATTTCATCCTAACAAAACTAAATACACATTCTTCTCATCAGCCCACAGAACATACTCCAAAATTGATCACATCTTAGGTCACACGTCTAACCGCAGCAAATTTAAAAGAATAGAAATTATTCCTTGTGTCTTCTCAGACCATCATGGAATAAAAGTTGAACTAAGTAGCAACAGAAATCTACATACTCATACAAAAATGTGGAAGCTAAATAACCTTATGCTGAATGATAGATGGGTCAGAGATGAGATGAAGAAGGAAATTATCAAATTTTTGGAACAAAACAATACTGAAGACACAAATTATCAGATCCTCTGGGATACTGCAAAGGCAGTCCTAAGAGGGAAACCTATAGCACTGCAAGCCTTCCTCAAGAGAACAGAAAGAGAGGAAGTTAACACTTAATGGGACATCTCAAGCAACTGGAAAAGGAAGAACATTCCAACCCCAAACCCAGCAGAAGAAAAGAAATAACCAAAATTAGAGCAGAATTAAATGAAATTTAAAATAAAAGAATTATACAACAGATCAATGAATCAAAAAGTTGGTTTTTTGAAAAGGTCAATAAAATATATAAACCTTTGGCAAACCTAACCAGGAAGAAAAGAGTAAAATCTCTAATATCATCAATCAGAAATGGTAATAATGAAATAACAACGGACTCTTCAGAAATTCAAAAAATCATTAATGAATATTACAAGAAACTTTATTCTCAGAAATATAAAAATCTGAAGGAAATTGACCAGTATTTGGAAGAACGCCACCTCCGAAGACTCAGCCAGAATGAAGTGTAAATGTTGAACAGTTCCTACATCAAGTTCTGAAATAGCATCAACTGTACAAAGTCTCCCTAAAATGAAAAGCCCAGTACCAGATGGCTTCACATCAGAATTCTACCAAACCTTTAAAGAGGAACTAGTACCTATATTACTCAATCTCTTCCAAAATATAGAAAAAGACGGAACACTACCCACCTCATTCTATAAAGCAAACATCACCTTGATACCCAAACCAGGAAAAGACTGAACAAGAAAAGAGAATTATAGACCAATAGCACTAATGAATACTGATGCAAAAATATTCAACAAGATCCTAACAAACAGAATCCAGCAACACATCAAACAAATTATACCCCATGACCAGTGGGCTTTATCCCAGGGTCTCAAGGCTGGTTCAATATATGTAAATCTATAAATATAACTCATCACATAAACAAATTAAAAAACAAAGACCATATGACTCTCTCAATTGATGCAGAAAAAGCTTTTGATAGTATCTAGCATCCATTCATGATCAGAACACTTTAGAAAATTGGTATAGAAGGGACATTTCTTAAACTGATAAGAGGCCTTCTACAGCAAACCCACAGCCAATATCATATTGAGTGGAGTTAAATTGAAATCATTTCCGCTCAAATCAGGAACCAGGCAAGGTTGCCCACTGTCCCCACTGCTTTTTAACATTGTAATGGAAGTCTTAGCCATCACAATAGGGCAAGAAAAGGAGATCAAGTATATCCATATAGGGTCAGAGGAGATCAAACTTTCAGTCTTCGCATACAATACGAGTGTATATCTAGAAAACACCAGCGATTCTACTACAAAAAGTGATCAAGGAATACAGCAGCATCTCGGGTTACTAAAATCAACACTCATAAATCTGGAGCCTTTATATATACCAACAATAGTCAAGCTGAAAAAACAGTCAAGGACTCTATTCCATTTACAGTAGTGCCAAAGAAGATGAAATATTTGGGAGTTTACCTAACAAAGGACATGTAAGATCTCTATAAAGAGAACTATGAAACCCTAAGAAAAGAAATAGCCGAAAATGTTAACAAATGGAAAAATATACCACGTACATAGCTGGGAAGAATCTACATTGTTAAAATCTCCATACTGTCCAAAGCAATATACAGTTTTAATCCCCATTAAAGCTCCACTGTCATACTTTAAAGATCTTGAAAAAATAATACTTTGTTTTATATGGAATCAGAAAAAACCTCAAATAGCCCAAGTACCCATCGACCCAAGATTGGATCAATAAATTGTGGTATATGTACCAATGGAACATAATGTAGCCCTAAAGAAAGATGGAGACTTTACCTCTTACATGTTTACATGGATGGAGCTGGAACATATTCTTCTGAGCAAAGTACCTCAAGAATGGAAGAAAAGTATCCAATGTACTCAGTCTTACTATGAAACCAATTTATAGCTTTCTTATGAAAGCTATAACCCATTTATAGCCCAAGAAGAAGGGAAAAGGGGAGAGGGAAGGGAGAGGATAAAGGGAGCAAGGATGGGTGGAGGGAGAGTAATTGGTGGGACCACACCTACAGTGCATCTTATAAGGGTACGTGTGAAATTTACTAGGTGTAGAATATAAATGTGTTAACACAATAACTAAGAAAATGCCATGAAGGCTATGTTAACCAGTTTGATGAAAATATCTCAAATTGTATATAAAACCAGCACATTGTACCCCATAAATGCATTAATGTACACAGTGA
>CAUYQV010079821.1:0-77492 GCA_963574575.1 Galagoides demidoff
CGGGCGCCTGTGGTCCCAGCTACTTGGGAGGCAGAGGCAGGAGACTCGCTTGAGCCTAGGAGTTGGAGGTTGCTATGAGCTGTGATGCCATGGCACTCTACCCAGGGGGATAGCTTGAGGCTCCGTCTCAAAAAAAAAAAACAAAAAAAAAACACTTGTGTTTGTCCCTTACACATGAGTGCCTCAGTAGTGAATGCTCTATGTCAGCCCACCTGTGCCACAGCCTGGTAAGTACCAAGTATGGTGCACGCCCAGGTGGTGCTTACTTGATTGCTGTGCAATAACAGATAATTATTTTGGTTATTGTATAGCTATCAAATAAGCAACATATTTTTATAGAATTTTAGTACTTATTTAAATTTTACTTTCTCCTACGTTAATAAGAAGTTGTTTTCTATCTAAATCCAAATTTTATTTTTTCATTTGTGTATTTATTTCTTTACTACAGATTTTTCATTTACGTATTTATTTCTTTATTACAGATTAAGTAACTACATCAGAAATCCAGAAATGGACTGTACGTTTTATGGAGAATTTTTTTTTAAATAATAATGACTGTGATAACAGCGATTAGCTTCAAAATCAGAGAGCAAGTTATACTATATTAACATCTAAGATTCTTCCACTAGTGCCAATGACAACTTCAGGAGTACATAAAATGGCAGTATTTTTCATAAAGCCACTCAAAAAAAGTGCAGCAAGCATTTGTCATTGGTTCTACTTTTTAAGGTGACATAAGTCCAAGTCCTTAATGTAATTCATACAGCACCATTTTGCAAAATAGAGTTCCAGTCATGTCACAAGGTCAGTTTTATACAAAATATAAATACCATCTTAGATTTCTCCCAGGCAACTAAACATGCCAATATTATTAAAGACATATACTGAAAGATAATTCAAATGTGTTGACAGAAAGGCAGCTGCAGTCAACAGTAAGTAAAATCTGCATGTTGAGTTGCCCGAGATTGTTCAGGATAAACTGCCCATCATATAAAAGGAAGATACACCCACACCAGACAAGAGCTTATGCCTCTGATATTGCTATTGCAATAAGTAGACTGATGAACAGGCCGCGTCTTTAAAAACACAATTAGAAATAATGATAGTGTACTAGTCCAGACACGGAGCTGTGAAAGCGAATTCTGTATAATGGATAAATATGCTTAAGTCTAGGTTAGATGGGATCATCAAATATTCAATTGCACATAAAAATGGTTCTTGTGAATCAGTTTTGCTTGTTCTGGTATGTTGTAGTCATGCAGAGACACCAGGAAGGTTTGTTCTTTGGTTAAATTATTCCACATTTGTGCAAGACAAATTCTTAATGGTCTAGATTAGTTTTTTAAACACATGGTCATATATGGCAAAAATGCATTACCTCTGCATAGAGACACTGAGAAAACAACAAGAAGGAAAAATTTAAAATATCTAGGCTCTTATTAAAAACTATTCCCCACATAGGATCGAGCAGTCTTCACATGTTGCATGAAATATCACCACTTCTTAAAATGCCACCTTTCATCAAAATTGCATGGATGATAAAATATATACTCTTCACTAAACTGCAGACATTATAGAAGCATTTAGGAACTCAGTTCCAGATTTTTATTTTTTAACTAAAATCTTCAGCGCTTCTAAACGAAGTGCTGAAAGTATCAGTGTTTCAAGTGAGACAAGAAATCACTTTTTGTTGCTGTTTTTCTCTGAAATAGAATATAGTTGTTAGTAAGAAAAATAAGCAAAGAATGAGGCATAATGTTACTGAGTTTAGAGCTGCGGATAAAGTGACCGGAATGACATGCAAATTTGAAGTTTGTACTCAACTTGTAAAGCAAATTAAACTCACCTGTTTTGAAATGTTAATTGAGTTGCTGAACAGGCACCAACAGATACAAGATTTTGTTAAAATTATGACTGAAATACCACAATCTCAGACAGAAAAGTATTTTCTGACAGAGCATGTAACACTTACTGAGGACCCTCCTTACTGACTTACTTTCAATTAGAATTTCACCTATTGAGAGAAGCAAATAATTATTAAATGATAGGAGTGATTCAATTTGAAAAAAAAATAGGAAAACTGAAGTACATCTCAAGACTGAAATCTGAACTGCTGAAAACCATTAGGATGTATAACTACTTAACTATGTGAACCAGAATAGTCTCAGTTCAGAAAAAATAAACTAAAATAAACAATCACAGCATCAAACCCATTTCTAAAATTAGTAACCGTCATCTATAATGCCCGCTTTCAAACACTTGTTCAGCAAAATAACCTCACTGTTTTGAAGTTATGGATTTTATAAATGCGACTTTTACATTTGTCAAATGAAATGCTGTTTTAATCTGTTTCGAAGGATGGAGTAAAGGAGATTTCACAAAAGGTTTCATTTATATAATTGGTTCCCTGCTAAATAAGTTTGAAAACCCACTGGGCCAGAAAATTTTTCAAACAGTTGCTCTGCAGGACAGAATATAAAAGAAAACCCCAGCCGTCCCTGATCACGCTCCACCGATCTGAGGCCTAGTTACTTGCTCACAAGGCAGAATAGATTTTTTTTTCTTCCAATTTCTCCAAACGAGGTCTTCCATTTTCTTAAAAATGCCATTCAGTTAAACACCCCATATGGGTGAACATTCATCTTGCAGTGCATCTCTCCTGCAGGGGTGCTTATCCACAGCTCTGTGATGTCAAGTACCATCAGGCTCTTCCCTTATCCACAAAGCGCAAAATCCGGAAATCGGCTCCGCTCAGGAAAGTTCAGTGGGAGCTGATAGAATGACCAAGCTGACCCTGGGGCTGTGCTCAGTTAGGGGTCCTCACATCCCTGAGTCAAGTTGCCTGTCTCTTTCCTTTCCTAAGGCAGGGCTCCTAAGCAGCTTCGGATGGAGATAGCAGGCAAGGGCGGTATCTATTGGCAGAGCTATCCTGCATAGTTTTTTGTTTGTTTGTTTGTTTTCCCTACTATAGTGAACACATCTTGCAAATAAGTTTAGCTTCTCTCACACTAGAGATTTCAAATCAAATTATCTCCCCACGGGAACAGGAACACAATGATTTTTCACACACCCAACCAGAAAATGCACAAGTCAACTGAACCATATGGAACCAAGACGTGTTACTCTTCAACACACTGTAAGATCTTCCTAGACTCATGAGGGCAGTTCCCACATACTAGGCTGAGCAGGACGGGAACCTCGGGAGGAAAGGAAAAAAAAAATCCACCCTAATTATCCAAGTAATCACCCTATCACCAATTAACGCTGACAGGTATCCACCTCTCAACCTCTTTTGGTTGTCGATAAAAGGAAGCCCTCTTTGGGGGTCTGTTTTAGACCCATTCTCCCTTTCATGGAGCCTCATCCATAGTGGGAAAAACTTGTCAGTTCATAGTTCTCAAAACTCTTTTCACTCCTTATCCAAACGTCACCTCCTATGGGATGAACTGGAAGTCTGTGAAGGAAAAGGAGATCAGATGTACCAAGAGGAAATCACTAGAGATAAGACCTTCCACACAGAAGAAAGAAAAACATGCTCTTGGCTCCTTAATACAAATCCATACAAGCCACAAGCAATTGCTCCTCCTCTTTTATAAAGTCTGTGTCCTTGATTCTGCCCTGTAAGCCCCCTGACGATCACTCCCTTAGGTCCTACATGGGCTCCTGTCCAACCTTTATCGTCACAAGGTATAGCTGGCTGCTAGCCATAACTCCCTGCAGAATTCCAATGCTCTGAAGATCTTGGCAAGTTTGCACAACTAAACCAATGAGGTACTTAGAGATTTGTCAGATAAGGCAACAGAATACAACAAAGAACAGAATGTTCTGCCTTCTCTTTAAATAACTTCTATTTGGTTATTTTTAATTTCCCCAAACACAAAAGTCATTGACTGTATCAGGAGTTCTCTCTCCCTAGGCTGTTTAAGTATATGCTCCAGAGCTCCAGAGTAAAACCAGTCACCAAACCTGGCATATGTGGGGTAAGAAAAGACAGATTGGAAGTTTGGGTCTGTTCAAACATTGAGATATAATGACTATGCATTTGTAAGGACTGGTGAGATAAGGAGATCTTCACTTCAAAGGGGAAAAAACCCCACAAAAAATATTTACTATTTCACCTTCTCTTTTTGCCATTTTTTAATATCAAAAGCAATTATTTGAGAATGTCATATTCACCACATGGAGCGGCCCAGGCAACAGAGGGGATGAACTGTTACTGCAATGCATTTTGATTTCATGAGTTCTTGCAAGATTTTCTTTAAGAGTGAAAGGGGGGGGCAGTGCCTGTGGTTCAAAGGAGTAGGGCACTGGCCCCATATACCAGAGATGGTGGGTTCAAACCCAGCCCCAACCAAAAACTGCAAAAAAAAAAAAAAAAAAGAGTGAAATGGGCAGATTTGCTTGGTTAAAATTTCATGACTGCTTTCCATTTCCCAATTGTGGTTGAGTCTTAAGGGATACCCCTGAGTATCAATCTAATTTCATTGCTCACACCCTCCTCCCTACTTCTGGGGGTAGACATTGCAGATATGCCAGCAGGATCTGTATACCTGCAGTATAGTATAGTGATTAAAAGCCTAAGTCCTGGAGTTAGACAGGCTTGGGAAAAAATCCAGTGATTGTGGCACATAGGGTTATTGGGAGAAATATTGAGGATGATGTACATTAAGTGTTCGATAATAAATATTAATAATAATATTTTATTCTTATTATGCCAAGCACTTGATACATGTGAACTAATTTGTTTTCACAGTAACTGCAAGAAAGATATTATCAGTATCACCCTGTCCTTGGTGAAGGCTGAGACACAACGAAGTTAAGCAATTTGCACAGGAATTTAAGTTACCTAGGGTCACTAAACGAGTTCACAGAAGAACCAGAATTTGATCCCAGGCACTCTGCCTCTAATATGCTCTACCACACTTTGTATACAGAACCTAGTACAGAATAACTGTTAACTCACTGTGAATCTTTTCTTCCATTGTTTCTTAATATTACAGTTCTCCACAGACACCATGCCATATTTAATCTTTATGTTATTTAGATCACCTTTCTTGTATGTTCCCGGGAAGCACCTCTCTCTTCCCATTTCCCTAACTTCTACTAAATATTAAGGATGCATTTCAAGGTTATCGCCTCTCTTAAGAAGCCTGTACATGAGTTGCCTGTTCCTCTTCTATATGCCCTAATGTCCCTTCCTGTCTTGGCCATTATCTGCCAATGTGTCTCATTGAGTGAGCTCTCTCTGTATGGGTAGGAAAATAACAGTCAGTTCCATATATCCAGGAGCTTACAGAGTACCTGGTAGACAGTAGATAGTTAATTAATATTGAATAAATGAACAATCAATGACTAAGCACCACCCCTCAGCTTCTGGCAGGTTTTCTTCACAAAACTAAAATGAATCTTCCTTAAGTATGTTTGGAAGAGGGAAGGCAAAAAAAAAAAAAGAAAGAAAGAAAAAACACTAGGAAATGGAGGGTAACTTGGGTTACATTTAATCCAAAGTCTATGCCCCACTGAAATTCTATAAGAAGCCTTACAAAAAGTAAATAACAGGAAAAGATGTTAGATGTAGCACAGAACTCCACAGAGCACTGGGACGGAATCTGCCACCAAGTGGAAAGGCAATCGGGTCTCAGTCACCTGAACTCACAGGTGGCCCATGGGAGGGTCACGACTGTGAAGAGGCCACTGCTCATCCATATTTTATTTCCCTGCTATTCTCTCCCTGCATTAGCAGTAGGATTAACATCAATAACGGGGCTGTCTTCATATTTACACACTGTAATTAAGCCTAGGTGAAACCTAAAGAGCTCTTTAGGGATATTTATTAGCATGCAGAACCACCTTAGCTTGTAGGTTACCTTTGGCCAGTGCTTGGAAGACAGAATTAAATAAAACATCCACTGTGCAGTGACACCATAAATTCCCTCCAGGCCTCCTCCTGCCAGCATGCCTGACCTCCTCATGCTACAAGGATACAGATTCAGGCTGCTGAAGATTTTGCTTCTAACAAGCTTATCAGGGCTGAAACGTCTATAAAAAATGAGTAACCCATGTGACTCCAGACTCTGGCTCCTGAGTATTTGGAATGTCTGGACTCTCACGAAGAAAGCCTACCCAAGCATTTCTGACTATCCTTGGAAGTTAGAAACAAAGAAAAAAAGAAAAGAAAGAAAAAGGGAGACAGAGAGAGAAAGGAAGGAAGGGAGAGAGGGAGGGAGGGAAGGAGGAAGGAAAGAAGACCAGATAGAGAAAAACAGGGAGAGGAAGGAAGCATCTTTTTCTGGCCTTATCTTAGTTTTGCGGGGCAGAGACCCTCTTCTTGGCATCACTGCCCATTTCTGTGGATACTGTGCAACTGTTAAAATGCTTCAAAGTGTCAAATTTTGCAAATTGTTCTGTGGCAAAGAGAGAGTCTAGGAAATGCCAAATGCTTCTTTCCTCCTTTAGGTCACACCAAAGGGCTACTGAAGCTGACTTCCCCTATTTCCCGATACCTTATAGCAGCTGTTCTCAAACTGTGAACAAGCAGTGTCTGTACAACCTAGGAACTGGATAGAAATGCAAATTATTTGGCTTAATGCAAAAATTTAAAAAGAAAAAAAAAACCCTGGGGGTGGAACTCAGCCATGCTTCTAAGAAGACCTCCAAAAGATTCTGATATACATTCAGATTTGAGAATCACTGCTTCTACAGAAGAAAAAGTTTCATTTTTATTTTTATCTATTCCTTTGTTTTTGTTTGAGACAGGGTCTCACTGTGTTGCCCAGGATGGACTAGAGTGGTACAATCACAGCTGACTGTAACCCTTTACTCCTGGGTTCAAGTGATCCTCCTGCCTCAGCCTCCTCAGCAGCTGGTACTACAAGCACACACCACCACACCTAGCTTTTTTTTTTTTTAATTTGTATGGAAGGGCTCTCACCATGGTGTCTCTCACTATGCTGCTCTCAAAATACTAGCCTCAAGTGATCTTCCTGCCTCAACTTCCAGAGGCACTGGGATTATAGGCCTGAGCCACCATGCCTGGTCCTTTACTTGTGTTTTAACTACCTTCTTGCACATAATTTGATGAGTTTTTACATAAACCTGAATTCTTTCCTCACTCTAAGAAAGGACTAGTCTATGTTAGAATGTAGTCAGAATGACCCTTCTCCCACCACCACTAAGACAATATACTACTGAATCAATATGACATATTCAGGGTCAGGAAGAGTTCTCTGCAGGAGGCTGCTCAGACCCTCCTGTACAGTAACTTCTCCAGAGTATTCACAGCCTTTTCAAACTGTCCCTTGTGTCTAAGTTGCAGGTAGAGATGGAGTAAGCTTAATCCTATGATTTCATGTAAGAAAACTTTCATTCATTCAATTCATTCTATAAACATCTGTTGAGCACCTACTATGTGCAAAGTACTTTTCTTCTCTTGGGATATGTTAGCCAACAAAGCCGAGACTCTGATGTTGTGGAAAGGCAGAAAATACATGGGCCCTAATCAGAAAGTGCTTTCTATGGTGCATCAGAAAGTGACTTGTGTTGTTGAATGATTAATGTTAATTATAAATTAACATGGGAAAACAATTGGCCAAGAAGATCCAAGAGAACTACATATAAAAATTTAAAGGACTTATGCTATGGGATATGAAAATTTTCATAAACCTATGATAATTAAAACAGTAAGAATGGACAGAGAAATAGCCCAACTTGAAAGAATAGAGAATTCAGAAAAGGCTCGTAGGAAATCGACATATGATTTATGACAATGGTTGCAGTGCAGAATAGGAAGGAAGAGACCATCCTTTCTGTAAAAGGTGCTGGGTCAACTGGCTAAATACGCGTGGAAAAAAAAAGGCATCCTGACTCTTAACTTGCACTACACACAACAGTCAGTTCTAGGTGAACAGTAGATCTAAATGTGAAAGGCAACACAATAAAATTCCTAAAAGATAACATAAGAGAATATATTTGTGACCTTGGAGTACACAGAGATTTATTAAACAAGACAATCACTAATCATAAAGGCAAACAATAGTAAACGGGCTATTTTAAAATGAGAAAGCTCTAATCATCAAAAGAAACCATTATCAGAGTGAATAAGGAAGACATTATATGGGAGAAGATACTTGCAATTCATAAAATTGATAAGGGACTTACATCCCCAACACATAAAGAAGATTTCAATGAAAAGAAAAGACAGACTAATGGATGAGAAGAGGGAAAACCTGGTCAAAGAGGTCACAGGAGAGCTAAAATAGCTAAATAGCATTTAAGAATCTTTAATCTCATTATTCTTTAGGAAAACTTGAAGAAAAACTAAAATGATATACCTATGCATACCCACTGGAATAGTGAAGAATAAAAGACACAAACAAATTGTGTTGGTGAAATGTGGAGCCACTGGAACTCCCCTACACCAGTGGTGGGCATATGAAGTGGTTTAACTATTTTGGAAAACTGCTTGGCAGAGTCTGTGAAAAATAAACAGCGATTACTCTAAAACCCCAAAATTCCACTTCTCGATATACCTAGAAATAAATGCATATATTTGAACACCAAACGATATGTGCAAAATTGTTAGCATCAGCTTTATTTGCAGCAACCAAAAACTAGAAGTAATTTATATGTCCACAAACCATGAAATTGATAAATTAACTGTGGAATATTTATGCAATACAGTATTACAAAGCACCACTCCATGAAACGATCAACATAAATACATCTCCGAATCACAATTCTGAGACATGAAATAATACTGAGTGTATAATTCTATTCACAACAAGAAGAAAGCCAGGCAGAATTAGTCCACTGAGGTGAAGTCAGGAAAGTAGCCACCTCTAAGGAGACAGGCAGTGATGGAGTTCAGGACACATGACCCCCAAATAAGGTAACTTGATATTTGAGGAAATAATAAAAAGCAGGAAAGTCACTGTCTGACCTTGCTCTTCTCCCCTGAAGCAGAGAATTTTCACATCTTCCTCCGAGGCAGGTTACAAGAACCTCATGTGAAAGGTGCTCACCCTTTACCCAGAGAAAAGCAATGTCCTTATCTCTAAAGACAGAGGGACACAAAGAAGAATCAGAGCAAATACATCGTGCTAAGTTTATTACCATCAGATGCACATCCCCTCTCTCACACCTCTCCACAACTGCCCATTCTTCCTTATACCTGAGCACAAAGACGCGCAGGTCCCTGGCTTCTGTGGGTTTTCATTTCCAAAGTGTCCAGCATCACGTAAAACTTTTATCTAAAAAATCTGTATGCTTTTCTGTTATTAATCTGTTTATTGTTGCTATAAATGTCTCAGCCATGAACCTAGCAACAGGCAAGGAAAGAGACCTTTCTTTCCTGACAGCAGGACCGGGTTTCCTGGTGTGCAGCACTGTTCTGCCTCTTGACGGGGGTGATGCCTTTACCGGAATGTTTCCTTTATTACAGTTTATCAAGCAAAGAGTTCGCAATTCATACATTTTCTATACGTGTGTTATACTTTCCTAAGAAAGTATATTTTAAAAACTCAAAGAAATGAAGGCTTGTGGCAAAGCAGTCTGTGGGGAGGAACACCACAACAAATAATTGGGAGCTTCAAGCGCTAGCCCTGCCTGTTATTCAACAGCTGTATCATTTGGGGTAACTCGCTTCACTAATCTGAGCCTTGGCATTTGCATCTGTGAAGGGGATTCCAGCCTATATCCTAGGGTAGCTGTAAATATTAAAAGTGATCACAATTGTGAGTTGTTCTGGAAACTCCTAAGTATCACATAAACATTTGCTGTAGACCAATGGGTAAAGGGTGGACACAGATGGTAGATCTGGACTACAGACATATCTGGCCTGTACTCTTTCTATAAGTAAATGTTATGAAATACAAGATTTGTAATTATAAATACCGGTTTTCAGATTATGAGGATTATTATTGTTTTTCACACATTGGAAGATCTTGCACTCCTTGGCTCAGATTCTGAAGGGATCAAGAGTGAAAGTTGAGTAGCAGCTGTTTGATTTTTCAATGGACCCTACATTCTGGCTCACCACTGCCCCTGTTGTTCATTTTTATTGCCAGAATGGCTATTATAGGATTTGTGAGTATGGGATTCATGAAAAATGCTATTGCTGATGTTTCTGAAAAACTTGTCTAATTTATTAAATCCAATCAGACTGCAAAGTTTGATACTGCATCACTAGTTTAAGAACTGGGGGGTGGGTAGAGTGAGAGAGAGAGAAAGAGGGGGGGAGAGAGAGGGAGGAGAGAGCCCATTCACTCTGCCATTTCCTTCCTGTGCTACACAGTTCACTCTCTGCAGCCTTCTTCTAGAAGGCAACCCTTTTATAAGCCTTAACAGCCCAAGTGGGAGGAATGCCATTCAATCAAAGTGTACCACTGGAATTTCACAAATGCCAAAGGCATGCTCAGATGGGCTGTGCATTTAGCTCCACAGCAGGTATCTGTCAGACATGCACTGTGTGTGGTGTGCTGTGCTGTGCCCACTGGGGCATGACTATCTCTGCCTTTTTGAAACTTACAAGCAGCTCCGGCAGAGAGGTCGGTTGGGTAGACAAGGAAAGGAAATGCCAGTACGAAGGCTGCAAACAGAGTGAATGGTCTGGGTTTCCAAGAAAGGAACAATCGTTATGACTACAGAAAATCCCAGAAGGCTCTTTAGAAGCAGTGCAATCACTAAAGAGATGGACCCGAAATGCAATGAGTCAGGGCCATCGTGCTCCCTCTCCCCGAGGTGATGACGCCACGGCAATGACCACTGAGCTGAAGTCAATTTGGGATAAGTGCTTCTACCTGAAATTATCCAAGTCACTCTGCCCAGACAAGAAGGACAAAAACAAATTAGGACTGGGACAAACGTCTTTACCTTTTATGCCAACCAAATGTATAGCCTCTAATCTCAGGCTTCACTAATAGGCTTTAAAAATACGTATTCCTTTCTTTAGAATTGCATGTAGTAAGTAAGTAAGGCACTGCAGTATAAAGTCAGAACAATCTCAAAATGGCTAGGCCTATAGGATTTGCTCAAAACTGGTTCCTAAAAGCGTTTGTTTTTACTTCAAATTAATATGATGGGACAAATTTTTAGATTAGATTGTTCTCACTTCCAAAGTAAAGTTCCACTTATAAAAGAACCCCTCACCCCGGGCACGGCATACACCCTGGCCTTGTGCCAATCAGATGAGATCCACCAAATGCCTTCCCTCCTTCTGCCAATCATCCTCCCAGCTGACCCTCCTTCCCACTAACGAGACTATATTTGTGTTTTATTGTTCATATGAGTATGTAATTGTTTATATATTGGCTTCTTATTAGTATTGCATACACTGGATATTTATTTTTCATTCTTGAGATACTTTACTAAGAAGAATGTGTTTCAGCTCCATCCAGGTAAACACAGAAGATGCAATGTCTCCATCTTTTTAGGTATGAAGAGTCCTGCATGGTATACACATGCCACAGTTTGTTCATCTATTTATGGGTTCATAGGCATTTGAGCTGCTTCCACAACTTGGCCATTATGAACTGAGCTGCAATAAACATTCTTGTGCAAATGTCTTTGTGGCAAAATGATTTTTGTTTTTCAGGGTAGATACCTAGCAATGGGATTATGGGATCAAATGGAAGGTCAACTTTTAGGGGTTGTTGAAATATCTGCCCTCTGCAGTGGTTTGGGGAGGAGAAAAGAAAAGGATTGTCTGGCATGCATATGTTTGGGCAATTTAATTTTTGTTTCCATAGATGTTAGCATATTAACAATACAGGACAACCCTTCCATGAGAAAACATATTTAATCTAGCATGGTTAAATGTTTTTGTAAAAAAAACAATCTATTCACAGGGATCAAATCAATGTTCCTCAAAAGACATCATGAGACAATTCTGTCTGGGCATTTATTCTGGGAACCTAAGTCCTCAAACTCTATGGGAAAAAAATGCAGGGCTCTCCTCTGTCCTGTGTCTCATCTTGTTTTGCTTCCTCCAGACATTAAGAAACAAACCTTTCTCTTTTTTTATGCAGATTTATACGAGAGCATCCAAACAATTAGGTTATAATGCTTGCAAAGTCCCTGCTGTAGTTGTATCTTGCACCCTGAAGGTGAGCCATATGCCCCTATATGACTCAGTAGGTGGGAGCACCCCAATATCCTTACTCCCCAACTTGAAGTGAATTGAGTTTTTCTCTTTTATGGGCATCTACTGGCTTCATATTAGTATTGAGTACACTGGATACTTGCTTTTCCATTCTTGTGATACTTTACTAAGGAAAATGTGAAGAAACAAACTTACTGTATGTTAGAAGCTATGAAAAATTGTAGAGCTTTGACTGGATGGTTAACTCAGAGAGAGTTATTTTAAGGAGTTCTGGACAGCACAGAACAGAGACTCCTAAACTTTCCAGGCAAAACATTTTTTTTTTTTTTTTTGTCCTGGAGAACTCTATTCTCGAGTAAATCTACTTTACCTTTCCCCAACTATCTCTATACATAGCACATACACACTTGCAAGATACAGGGCTTTCTTGTGGGTGATTTGTCTTTCTCCTTTTTTCATTAAAAATGAAGGGAATCCATTTTTCTTTTTTTTTAGCCGGGGCTAGGTTTGAACTCGCCACTTCTGGCATATGGGGTCAGTGCCCTATCCTTTTGAGCCACTGGTATTGCCCAGAAATCCATTTTTAAAAGGAAGAAAGGCTTCCTATTTCTTAAGTACTATTGGGTGCCCAATATCTTGCATACAAAATCTCAAATAAGGAAAGAGGAAATAGAAAAAAAGACCCCAAGGGAATGCCTAAAGATTCCGTGATCTGAGTTCAGATTAAAGCTGAGATATATTTGTGAGCACGTGTGCATGCCAGGACGCACACACACATGCATTAAAAAAGCACAAATTTTGGGTACACACACATACGTCTGCTATGTGAACTGACAGCCTTACATTTTGGGGGATAGTCTAATGTAAAATTCATGTGTGTTCCTAGGACAGCTACATCTTGGAAATAAGACCGGGTGTGCGAAAAAACTCTTTGTGAATTTAAAAATAGGCATATTTGGCCAGGCATGGTGGCTGACACCTGTAATCCTAGCATTCTGGGAGGCCAAGGCAAGAGAATCCCTTGAGGTCAGCAGTTTGAGACCTACTAAGAGCTAGATTCCATCTCTAATAAAACTAGAAAAATTAGCTGGGCATGGTGGCAGGCATCTGTAGTCCTAACTACTCAGCAGGCTAAGGCAGGAGGATCACTTGAATCCATGAGTTTGAGTGAGGTTTCTGTGAACTGTGAGCTAGGCTGAGGCCATGGCACTCTAGCCCAGGTGACAGAGCAAGACTCTGTCTCAAAAAAAAAAAAAAGAAAGAAAGAAAGAAAAAAAAAATATTTACCTCAACTCTTCCTCCTTCACCTCTGTGAAGTTTTACAGATTTCACTTTTCTCTGTGATTTTCCTAATCTAAAAATTGCTTAAGAGCGAGGGCATGAGAGTTAGGCAGACTTAGTCTTGACACCTAATTCTATCACTCCAAACTCTGTGATAATCAATCAGGGGACTTAAAATGTCCAGCAATGAAATCTCACAGACTCATTAGGGTTTTCACTTCTTCCACATAAATTTGGTGAAGGCACGGTTATTTAATTTTCATTATCATTAGAACAATACAAATGATGACACACATTTGTGTGTCCAGGGTCCAGAGGAACAGTGTTAGAGGGCAAGTGAGAATTTGGCATCAGAAAGAACCTGTGATCCACATTCATGAAGGCCCCGTCTATGTTAGGTCCCAGGTGATGGGCATATGGAAAACCGTAAGGCAAGTTCTTTGCACTCAAGGAGTTTACCAACTAATATAATAACACCTCTGTTACCTAACACCTCTGGTGACATTGTAGAGCAGTGGAAAGAGGGGATAGGAAAGTACCAAACAGATGATTTAAATCCATCTAGAGTAGTCAAGGTTAGACTTTGGTCATTAGACAGTTCAACCTCACTTTCATTTTTGCATATGGGATAACTGAGCCTTGTGGAAATGCAGGGTAAATTGACCAGACAGAAGACTAACAGAGCAGTGGTTCAGGGTCTACGGTGAAGAAAACATCTGAATTATCTGTTAAAAATACAGATTATTAAAAAAAATTTTTAGAGACAGTGTCATAGCTCACTGCAGCCCCAAACTCCTAGTCCCAAGCAATTCTGCCACTTTAGCCTCCCAAGTAGGTGGGATTATAGGCATATGCCATCATGCACAGCTAATTTTTAAATTTTTGTTGTTGTTGTTGTTGTTGTTGTTGTTGGCCAGGGCTGGGTTTGAACCCACCACCTCCTGCATATAGGGCCAGCGCCCTACTCGTTTGAGCCATAACATTTTATAGATAGAGTCTGGCCGTGTTGCCCAAGCTGATCTTAAACACCTGTCCTCAAGCAATCCTCCCCCTCAGCTTCCCAAAGTGCTACGATTACATGTATGAGCCACCACCATGCCCAGCAAAATGCACGTTTCTTGGTCCTACCTCCAAGATACTGCTTCAGGATGTAGGGTGGGAGGAGCTAAAACACCCCATGTAGTTAGCCCTTTTTCCTGCTATACAGAAAACACTTGAGGTACTTTTGGATAGAGTAAGAGGCTAGTAAGGACAGGCTTGGGCTCCAGAGTGAGAGCTCTGGATCTGAATCTTGATGTCACACCTGTTCAGAAAGGATTAATGGTCAGTGCAAGCTCACAGTGAAGCATGTGCTCACTCAGAAGAAAGACAGCAAGAACAACCACCTCCAGTGTCACTCTGCGAGTTACATCAGATAATGCATCAAAGGACTGGCATGTAACTCCAGCCATCTACTGAGCTTGATATTAACTGCTGCCCACATAATGTGCTACAGCAGACACAGGACTCAAACCAGGTCTCCTGATCAAGGCCCCCTCCTCTTAGGCTAATAAGAACTTTCTTTTCATTTTCTTCCACTCCCTGTCCTCAAGCTACTTCTCTGTAGTTTCCAATTAGTATTATTCACTTCAACATTTCAGGATTTAGACAAAATATATATATATTTTTTTTCATGCATAGGATCTAACCCTATAAGCACATGCTAGAGGGTATAAGATTAAAAAAAAAGTTCAGCAGGTGACATGAGATATTTTATAGTCTCAGGAAAGTAACAAATTTAAACTAATAATTCAAAACAACACATGGTTATATATTAATATATATAGAAAAGACAAGAAGGAGGGCTAAGGAAGCTTAAAACAGCGAAATCAATTTGTCCTGAAATGGAGAAAGGAGACCTCAAGGAGGCTACAGCACCTGAATTAGGCAAAGAAGAATGGGAGAAAAGTGTTGCAGTTCTTGTTGTTTGGGAAAATTTCAAATATTTACCAATGAAGAGAGAAACTGTAACACATGACTCCTCAAAGCTTTCAGATGTGTGGCCAGAAGATCAATGACACCAAGGTCACCTTAGTCATAGTGTGTTTGTGTTGCTGTAAAGAAATATCAGAGGCCGGGTAATTTAGACAGAAAAGAGATTCTTCAGGCTGTACAAGGTGCATGGTGCCCGCATCTGCTTCTGGTTAGAGCTTCCAGCTGTGTCCACCATGGCAGAAGCTAAGACGAGCAGCCTGTGCAGGTCCCACGACAGCAAAAAAAACAGGAGAGATAAAGAGAGGGGGCAGACTGTTTTAAACAACTAGCTCTTCAGGGAATTAACAGAGAGATAACTTTCCCATTCCACATGGTTGTCCCAAGCCATTCATGAAGGGCACATCCTTGTGAGCCAAACACTTAGGCCCCACATCCAGCACTGAAGATCAAAATTCAACATGATGTTTGAAGGGTCAAACATCCAAACTATGGCGTAAAAATCTATTAGAAATGCAGAATTCCATGCCAATCCCCAATTTTTGTGTTAAAATGTGCATGTTAGGTCGGTGTGGTGGCCAAGGTGGGAGGATTATTTAAGGCCAAGGATTCAAGACCAGCCTAGAAAAACACAGAAAGACCTTACCTCTACAAAAAAAAAAGAAAGAAAGAAAGATTGATAGATAGATAGATAGATCAATCGATCAATCAGCCAGGCACATACCCTCAGTACTTGGGAGGAGGAAGATGGCTTAAACCCAAAGATTCAAGGTTGCAGTAAGCTATGATTGTGCCACTGCACTTTAATCTGGGCAACAGAATGAGATATTGTTTCAAAAAAATAAAAATCTAGATTTTAACAAGACCTTTAAGTGATTTCTAGGTGTTAAGGTTTGAGAAGCACTGGTATAATAAGCACAAATCATCTATCACTCCATTTCAATAATTACCAATACCTGGTCAATCTCATTTCATTCGAACCTCTGTCTACTTTTTGCTTTTGTCTTAGATTATTTTAAAGGAAATCCTATATATCCTATAATTTCATTAATATTTGTTTGACAGAGTGCATTTTTAAAAGACAGCTTCTTTGAAAATAACTACAAGATACTTAGTATACTTAAAATATAAAAATTCATGAGTATTATTAAATATTCCACAAAAATTTGCATAGGTTAAGGGAAAACAGGATATCCTATTGTGGAAGAATCAGCAAAGAATAACTAGCCAGGCTGGGACTAAGAGTTAGACTTGTCAGTACAAGAGCGTTAAACTGGATAACCACCCACAAAATCAAGGGATGTGAAGGAGAGTGATACCAGTAATATTAATTATATGTAATGACGTTTGCCAGGTATTTTATAAGGGGTCACAAACCAAAACCTAGAGAGTGAGGGGCACATTTTTATAAATGACTTTTCAAGAGAGTAAAAGTACTGAAAATGTTAAAACTTGTTTTTAAATCTGGAAATGGTTAGTCTATGAAGAAAAATAAATGTATCATACTTCAGCTGAAAATCCTAGCTAAAACAGATTTAGAACTATCAGTCTGTCAAAGTCTGTCTAAAAGAAGGGATCAAACCCAAGAAATTCCAGCTTGGATATAAACAGCTCTTGAAGAAGGCGCTCAAGCAGACCCTGGCACAGACTTGTAACATCAGGGGGCTTTCAAGGATAGTATCAATCTTTTTAACCAGGTGCCTGAAATTACAATGGAAGCCTAACCATGAAAAAGATATTGGAAGCTCTTGGTGGGTTTAGATGAGAAAGAAGTGTGGCGGTATTAACTTTCATAATGCTTAGAATAATTATATAGAGAGAAGATAAAGAAAACCTGATGCATTGGACACACAGCCTAAAACAAAATCAACTGATACCAGAGTAAAACAAAATGACCAATTTCTGCATCTCAAGGCTATTCCAAGGGGAACCTAAAAACCGTGACATGTTTCAAGAAAATTCAGATGGTCAGGTAAAGGTTAATTTCTGGAGGACCCCAGATGTCAGACGGAGGAGCTAGCATTTAATTCTGCAGACACTGGGAACCACAGGAGTCTTTGATGGGATAAAAACAGCCCTTCAGGAAGGTGCATCTGACAACAGCAGTCAGCAAGAGAGTCTATGAGAGGGAGGACTGGTGAAAGTACTGCTAAAATAACCCTTGCATGAGGAGACAAGCCCGGGGATGGCTGAAGAAGGTCAACTGAATGTCAGCCTTGAGTTAAGTTACTCCCTCTCCATGCAATGCAAATGCTCGACCCTCTCCCACCTAGGACCCCTTGGTTGCCAACCTGAAAATCAACCATCTGCTACAAAAATGAGACCACCCACATAAAAAGGAAATCTTGGGCATCATGGCAAAGAATAAATGGGTGCAAATCTCCATGGACTTTCAAATGAGTTTCAGTGAAACTTCCTGTAACACACTGGAATGTTCCTGAAAGTTTACACATAACAAAATGGGGGGAAAAAAGTTATTCACCTGGATTTCTTTGGGTAAATAGAATACCACATTATTGAGAAGAACAAGAGATTTACGTGGAAGGGATAAAGCTTGCCGTAGAGGCTATTCCTCAAGGACACCTTTTGCTGTTGTGGGGAGGAGAGGGGAGGAGGGAGGAAGAGGGGAGGACTAAACCAGGAAAAAAGGGAAAAGTTCAATGGGGGAGGGGCACCGAGAGTGATGTGACACCCACTGTGACCCTGCACATCCACACTGGCAGTAAAGCTATGAAACTTACAAGATAATTGACATGGATGGCCTTGTGTGTCTGTGGATATAAACCAATTAAGGACTGAATGTCAGCAAACCTGAAATCTAGCCTATATGTGCAATTAAATTTCTATAAGTCAAATAGGACATTTCTTAAAGGAACTCACTAATGAGTCCTTTAACAATATGAATAAATCATGCCCCAATTTATCTAGTTGGTAATTAAGGTGCTTGACTATAGGTTTTCTTATAATAGGGTGGTCTTATAACTCCTGTCTAAAGGCACAGCAAGCAGAAAAGAAAGGTTGGTTACATGATTTGTGAAATGCTCCCTGTTTAAAATAGTGCTGGGGAGCAGGGTGGTTGGGGAGGGGAGACTTGGACGCCTTCCACGATGTGTCTGAGTGATGTGCCTCCTCTCACCTGGATAATGATGTTGTTAGGGGCTGACTGAGGGATGAGGGGGGTGATGGCGGCTCTCCATTCCTCACTAATGTCCCCATCCAAGCATCCATTTTCTCATTTACGATCTCCTTGACACTGACTCTATTTACATGACATCAGGATTAATCAGCCAGGAGTTTTTTAGCTGCAGGGATCAGGCAATCCGTGTAACTCAGCGTGGCAGCGTGACATTATCACCAGCTAAGCAATATTCACTCTCTATGATCACCATCTCCAGGGAACTTGCGGTGTGATAGGACTTCAGGTGCTGAAGTCATAAACCATTACCCTCATCCCTGAGCATGTGGATGACACCGTCCTCAAGGACAGCCACAGAAAGCCACACAGTGGATCCAGCTGGATTTATCAGCAGGAGCAGCAAGGGCACCACTTAAGTTTCAGTCACCAGATACTGCAGAGAAAAGTACCCATTCTCCATTCCTCTGGCAGGACTATTATATACACAATTACCTGAGGCCCCAGCCATAAACCACAACCATCATCTCCGTGACAAATGGACCTCTGTCAAAACACCCATGTCACTGCTTCGAGATGACTTGTCAGCCCCCAGTGAGAATGGGAACACTTCAATGGGAACAACATTGACACATCCATTTGTATTCCCAGTTCCCCACCCGGTGTCTGGCATAAGTGAGGTCCTCAAATAATGTTTGCTGAGTGAATTAAAGATAAATGAGTTTTTGTGAATGAGATAATGATTATTTTACCAAAGAAGGAAAACAGAAAGTTGATGTTGAATTTGTTTCTCTGATTGTCTTATTTTTATCCCTCATGAATTGAACTAAGGAGGTGCTTTCCATATAAATTGACTCCTGCCTGGTCAATCACTGGCCCTGGTATCTCAATCAGATGGTTCAAAAGGAATTCCAGGGTTGATGCTAACATGTATCAGGTCCTCCTCTGGCCATCCTTGAATGCTGAATTCCTCCTTCCTTCCTGGAGTGTAAGGGCAGGGGACGGAAAGAGGTTCAGATCCCGACGTGCCCAGGTGAGGCGCTCATCTGCACCACTTCCTACTTCTGTAACCTCGACACACTGTTTCTTAGCCGCCTCCCTTTCTTTATCTATAAAATCAGAGTGCTAACCTGGACCACATGCAAACATAGTCGCTAGAAGATAGTGTGAGAGAAATACTGAGTGCAGAGTGTCTAACATTTGGCCTGGGACTTGATAGGTGCTCTTTAAGTGGAAGGCATCACTTTAATCAATCCATTCTCTTTATAGGGATTATCAATATTTGGTTTGTGTGAGTGGTTGGTTACATTGGTTAAGTTCTGCGGAACCCTTTTGCAACTCCGTCAAACACTGTTGCAGAAACAAATCAACAACAAACAAATCATGGAAAACAGGGTTTTGATCATGTGAGGCATCTTCTGGTGTGCCCTTAGGTTTTAATCTTCAGAGGCCCTCTCCTGTCCTCTCCTCTCCTCTCCTCTCTCTCTCTCCATCTCTCTCATCTCCCTCTCCCCCTCCAGATAGTGCTGGAGTTAAATTAGAGGACACGCAACTGGTGTCAACTGCTTGGTGTGTAAGAAAAAGATAAAAGGAAGAAAAAAACCCAGGTTTTGTCAAGGAAGTCTTCTTCTGTGTTGACAATTGTGGTAAGAGTAGAAATGTGGTGTGAGTGTTTTTCCCAAACAGACACTATGCTGTTGAGATTTCAATCAATAGGTATAACCCCACTAAAGCAAATTCCTTGAGGCAAACATGACTCTATGTTTGCTTTTATAAAAGGAAGTTTGGGGGCATTCATTAGCAAGTGAGCATCCTTCGGTAATCCTGGGAAGGTACCATACGGCCTTTGCATCATGGCCAATTTTCTACGTCCCAGTCAGGAAGATGGAGTCTCCTGTTGCAGAACGTTAGAAAAACTTCCACTAAATCTACCTCCAGGGGAACTCACAGCTGCTCCATGCACTGCTTATTTAAGCCTTGGACTGCAGACAGAATCGTGTTCTTCTACCTGAAGCTCTCAAAGACCACAGTGTGTAGGAAACACTCAATAAATGTTAGCTTACCCACTCCCAGGAAAACCCCTGGGATGAAAGGACAGCCTCTTCTTTGTAAGCCTATTGCTTAAATTCTCATTAGTTCATTTCACTAATCCAGTAAATGTGTACTGACACCTTATGGTGTATCCGGGTGGTATGAGATACGGACATGGACAGAGGTACTGAAATTAGCCCAGTGACTTTTATGGGCATTACAGTTAAGGGCAAGGAACAGACAGACATTGATCAAATACAGATATACAGTCTTATGTACATGTGCGTACAAACTCACTCTGCCTCTATCTCATTCCTGTCCGAGTTTCAGGCTGGCAGCCAGGCTCTACATCTTTTCTTATATTAGGCATTTACTAGTGTTGGAAATATAAGCCACATTCGGGGCAGAGGGAACAGCTTATGAGAGATCTCGGAGGCAGGAGGAACATGGTGGCATTGAAAAAACTGACGGAAGGTGGGTTTGGAATGCAGAGAATGGAAAGTAGAGGAGCCTACGTGAGCCTGGGAGGGCTGAGCAGGTCCTCAGAGCATTGCCACATCATACAAGAATTTACAGCTCTATAATTATTTTAACCACTTTGCCACATGAAATAATCAAATATGTCAAGATCAGTCTACTCTACAAGTACGTTGCTTTGTGTATGTGTGTGTGTGTGTGTTTAATAAGAAGAACATTTCTCTTGTTGGCCAAGTCCAGTCCCCATATCCAACAGGAAAGTATGGGTGACCTCAGACAAACATAATAATAGCATCATTAAAAAAATGGCTATCATTTATTGAGAATGCCTAAAGACCTGGGCTAAATCCTATATAGATCACATAGTACTTCATCTTCTCCATACACCATAAGATAAGCATTATTTTTATCCCTAAGGTAAGAAAATGGGCTTAAATATCTTGCTTGAAGTCATATAACTGTCTTTAAATCACATCTAACCTCAAAATTTATACAATTAAACAGTCCTCTGGGATTTTACCTATGTCCCACCCTGTGTATCTCAGTTCTCCATACCATATCTCTGCTCTGTGAATAAAGCCGAATCACAAATATTAACAGGTGTAGACACATGCTAATAATATGTCTTAAAACTGAATTTCATAGAAGTGAAAAGGCAATTTTGCTCAGTGTTTTCCTTTATTTGGAAGACGATCAAAAGGTTGAAATTAAAGCACAGTCGTGGCAAAACTCCCTTGATTTAAGCAGAAATAAACTTTTCTTAATTAACACAATAGTCATTTTAAAGGCAGACCTCATTCTTAAATTATGCTGAGTTTAACACTAAGAAGACTTTTTTTAAAACCATAAAGAAGGGAAAATGTTAATAAAAGGGAAAGATAATAGAAGGGAGAAATAAAAATGATAGATGACAAAGAACTAAGGAAAAAGACAAAATCACAAGCACACAGAGACCAGGAGAGAGAGCAGCTGAAAAAAAGTGAAAAGCTTCACAGCCTGAGGTAGGCAGGAGATGCTGAATCTTCTGCAATTCACCGAATCTTAGAATCTCATTCCTCTCATCACTGTTTTTAGAGAAACAGAGGAGTAACTACTGCTCTTTTCCCAGAAGCTCGTTTGCTTCTGCATGGGCTAGCATAACTTACTCGGAGGGGATCAGGCAGACAGAAATCAAGCCAAAAAATCAGAAATTTCCCATCTCAGTTTGGAAATACTGCTATCACAAGCTCTTCTTTTCTGCTGGAATAACTGGAGACTATGAGAAATATCGTGTGTATCAAGAGTGTTCTTCTCTCCTTTGTGACAAAGCTGCCTCATTTGGTTTCATCAAAAATTAACTTTCCAGTGATCCTTTTCAACCCCTGCCAGCTTCGCCCCCCCATTTCTAATGCATTTTTTCTAGCCATGGTCCATAATATTCATCAAATTAGCAATCTGAAAGCAATTGATCAAGTCCAGAGTCATTTTAGGAATCAATGCCTAGGGCTTGGAGCCACAGAGTAACATCATTTGGCAAAGTGCCCTGAAGGACTATTTCCATTCTTATTGAAAAGGACTGACGTTTCTGCAAAGCTTCTGTGATGTTGGTAGGAAAGAAGGAAAGAAAAACATTGCAATAACAGCCTCAACACGTGACCAATGTGACTGACAACCAATCGGTATCTCCAGCTCTGGCTTTTAGGCCATAATTTTAAACTGTTTGGGTATCATCTTCTCTGGGTTTCCCTCAGACACTTCAAACTTCACTGGTATTGCACAGTAAACTCAGCCAGCATCCCCTCTGCTCTCCTTCAGTGGCCTTCCCTAACTTTTCCTCATTAGGATCCCATGTTTCTGCTTGCCAGAGTCAGAAATCGGACTAACTCTGATATGTTCTTCTTCTTCCCCATATGTTAGTCCATCACATTTAAAACCTCAGACATGTGCATAACCCAGCAGTGCTGTAGAGTGTGAAGAGAGCCCACTGGAGTCAGCAGCAGCATCTGCAACCTTTTGCTAGTTATAGCCAAGAACAAGAGTCTCACTACTTCTCTGTGGGACTGAGACTCGGAGGCATCTCAGTTGGAACTGGAACTATTGTCCCAAGCTGCGCTGCAGATGCATCAATAAACTTAAGACACATAGACACATACGTCCAATAGTCAGGACTCTTGTGGTTGTAACAATTAACAGGCATCAGCTGGGACTAGTTTAAGCAAGAAAGAGAGAATTAAAGGGAAAGTTATTACACGCATAAAGAGGCATGGCATGGCTCAAAAGCTTTAGGGGCCAAAATTAGGACATGAAAACCACCAGGTGCTTGGGAGTGCTATTTGTAAATGTCTTTTTTTTTTTTTTTATTTCTCTTTCCTGATCAGCATTTCTGCTTCTCTTTTGCATGTCAGTCCACACTCCAGGTAAACAAGGACCACCTTAGAACTACTCCCACAGCTTCTGACAATTACAGACATGGACCCTGCCCCTCAATTTTAATTCTAGTTTCCTGCAGTGGAAGATCTGATTGACTTCCCGCACAAACACTCCTGCTAAGATTCTTCCCTTGCTATTCTACATATATTCGGAGATGTCTCCGGAAAAGGAGAGGTTTTGTGAGTTGGGCGGTTCTCCACACTATCTAATGTCAAAGGGGAAATGACAGCTGAGCTGTGTTGCTGAAATTGTTCACTGATGGAGGCAATCAGACGAAGCGGAAATAACACACTTAACACGTCCACCCTCCCCTTGCTCAGCACACCTCAGACTCCAGGATACCCTCACACTGGCTGCTGCAGTCAAACCAAACTCCTAACCTGTCTGCCCTGAAATGTGCCAGCAGAACAAGCTCTCCACCTTCCCTTTTAAAAAGAGGCATGTTTCCAAGAACCAGTATAATGGGCTGTACTTTCCCAGTTCTCATTTCCCACAAAGCCTCAGTCTCACAGCTACAAAGAGACAGTGGGATGCTTCTTGTTGGGGCACAGTGCAGGTGGTACAAGGGTCTGTTCTTTACAACCAACAGGTGGTGACGAACACATTGAACAAAAATACTGATTTACTGAAAAGTAAAACACCAGGCTCGGGGCGGTGACTCACACCTGTAATTCTAGCACTCTGGGAGGCCGAGGCAGGTAGATTGCTTGATTTGAGGAGTTCCAGACCAGCCTGAGCAAGAGCAAGACTTCATCTATACTAAAAAAAACAAAAAGCAAACACACAAACTAGCCAGGTGTTGTAGCAGGTGGCTGTAATCCCAGCTACTTGGAATGTTGAGGCAAGAGGATCTCGAGCCTGAGTTTGAGGTTGCTGTGAGCTATGATAATGCCCTGGCACTCTACCCAGGGCAACAGAGTGAACTCTGTCTCAAAAAAAAGGAAAGAAAAAGAAAGAAAAGAAATGTAAACACCAGTTTCTATGTGCCAAGTACTAGGCTAAACTCTTATTCCAATTAAATGAGGAAATCACCGTGTAACAACTCAATATGATAGTGATTTCCTCATTTTACAGACAGAAACAACTACAGATCAGAAAGATTAAAGATTCCCAATAACATAAAAGGAGAGAATTTAGTGCTTAGCTATTTGTTTTTCTTTCCTGGACGTTCATGACATCCTTAGCTGCCTTTCTCATCCTCACCCCATTTTCAGAGTTCTGTTGTTTCCGGTAGGGTAGTATTTTGCTTCCTGGATAACTTTTTCAGCCATGTGCAGTGAGGGAGCCTGGAGCTGGTGAGGCTCCAGATAATGACATTCAGAGTTAAGCAAGGCAGCTACGTGTGGCACATTAATCACTCCCGATGCTCTGGGAGAAGTGAGATACCATTATAAATCAGTTAATCCCCTACTTCATTGGTCATGGGGTGGGAAAACCGTTAACCAGCATCATAAACATATTTGGAAAGAGATTTCCAATAGACAGCTTGAAGAGAACAGAGCTAGGCAGATCAATTCAACAGGAAAATCTCTTATTTGTGACATCTGGAAGCACCCTGGTTAGGTCTTAATTAGATTGTGCAGTAAAGAAGATCTCATAAACAGAAATGATGGGGAGGGGGAGGGAGGGAACGCAAGGCTGAAAAGTCAATGTAGTTGGCCATGCTCCAGCTCTCAGAGGCGAGCCCTGAGGGAGGAGCGCACACAGGCTGCTTGATCAAGGAAGCCTGCTCAGAGGCACTTGGGAACTGACCCCTTTCCTTTCTTCATACTTCAATTAAAGCACAACTCTAACAATTCTAATAATAATAATACATACTAATAATAACAATACTAATAATAGTACTAGAAGAAATGAAACCTGCTTGCAGGTCAATTTACAACCTAATGAGTGAAAAGAAGCACCATCTCTCTGAGGGAGCTGGGTCAGTTGAACACCGACCTCGAGCCCTCTTTCCACCAGAACGCCTCTTATGATTTTTTTTCCCATAAACACCATGTTTGACTTTAAAAAATACATATATAAAAGATTTGATCTATTTATTTATTTTCATTAAATATATACAAATGTTAAGCTGATCTCCGGATCACTGTGATATAATCTTATCATCATCAAATTCAAAGACCATCATCCAGAAGCTGTATGAGTGAGCTGTTCTGTATAATCAGAAACACAATGCATGCACATTTTCAATGAGGCATCTGAAATGCCCCACATAGCTCAGGATGCTTATTACTACCTTTTTACTCCCAAGCTTTAGATTGAGTGGAATACCCAGATGATCTCCAGGCTCCCTATATCTGTTTTAAACATGGAAACTTAAATTCTGTTTCTTATGACACTTTGCTGCAGTGGGTTCTTTCAATTCACATGTAACATTATGAAAGCTCTCTTTGCAGGAAAACACAGTGAATCTGGTTGTTTCTCACCGTTTGTTTTGGTCTTTGTTTCTTTTCCTGTCAAATGGTTAAATAAAAGTAACCTCACCTGAATCCAGCATCTTAGCGCCCTACCATTCAGCTGACACCATATAAGCAGAACCAAGCTTTGATAGAAGAATAGAGTAAAAGACTCATATTTATCATCAGCAACAGAATAAAAGTTACTCATGGAAATATGCCCAGTGTTAAATCATCTGGAGCTTCATGGTCAATCAGACACTCTAGAGATGAGGCACAGTGTTCACGGATTGACTGCAAGCTTCACCTAAAATTTGGGTTTTTCCTCCCCTAACTATGTTTGCCTGTCAATGAAAAAGCTCATTTATTTTACATAAAACCTATTTCATATTTAAGGATCATTAAATCCCTAACGTGTTTTTGAATAGACTGATAGGTAAAGGGACAATACTCCTAGAATACTGGCCTATTAAGAGCTTTACTTGGATGGTCTCATTTAATCCTCACAAATATCCAATTACTTATCAATATTATAAGTATTGTCCCAATTTTAAATCTGAGAGTCATATAGAATCAGGATTTGAACCCCGACAGCGTGATTCTTAAGCCTACTTATTTATAATATACCATAATGTTACACCTGCTAGGGCTACTCAGTAGAGTGACATTAAAAGCCCACCCTGGATGCATATTTTTGTTTAATTTAGCCTGTATTAAGGGGAAAAGGTTTAATACTTTGGTCAAAAGATGTATTGAATTATTAGGTCCTTTCATTTTTGAGATCTACTGGAGATCGTGTAGTCGGTCCTTTATATCTGCAGGTTTTTCATCCTTGAATTCAACCGACTGCAGATAAAAAATGTTTGGGAAACAATAAATGAACAATAAAGCATAACAACTATTTGAATAGAATTTAATTGCATCAGGTATTTTAAGTAATATAGGGATAATTAAAAGTATACAGGAGGATATATATATAGGTTATACACAAATATTACACCACTGCAAATTTTGGTATTTTCAGTGGGATGAGGGGTCCTGCTGATTCTCTCTGGGATACCAATGGACAACTATATTTGTCAAGTAGAAATTACAAACATTTTACCAGTATCAGTATTCTCTGTTTCCACATACATACACGCACATGATATGTTGAGGAAAAACACAGGTGACATAAAGTCACTGAGATCAGTGAACTTATATTCTCTGCACAGCAAACCTGGAGGTGAGCTCACCCAGCCATGTGGATTGGTTGGCCAACAGAGTCATTATTCCCCCCTGATCTGTTTCCATAGCACCATACTGGATGATGATTTCAACACAAACAAGAGCATTAAGATACCTCCTCAGGCAGCACTTTCATCTCTTTCTACACAATTTCAACAACCTCTGTCAAAATATCTGGACCCAGACCACCAGCCAACACTCATTTGGGTAAAAGGAATCTCTTGATTAAGAGAATTGTGTTCTAAAACATTTAATAGGGTACTATAAACCATCCTCTCTTATTCAGGTTCCGTTTATAAAGAAGGTTCTATTCTTCCTGATTTTCAACCTGCTTGGTTGTTTTTTAAATTAGGAACTGCAGAAATGAAGCTAGTTTTCTAAAAGAAAACTATTGCTATTATTATGGCAATATACTGCCACGTATATTACATGTACACAGGTTACCTAACAGTGAAATGCGTGAGCACACACCACTGTGCAAGCTCCCAGGGAGAAGCAACAGGCCATGTGCTCATTTCAGAGCTTTTTACAGCCCCGATAGTAGCTCAATAAGAATTAAACAACCATAATATGTTTGCATTTCTATTTGGCTCCAGGACCCGAAGAGTCTTGAATAAATATTGGCATATTTTATAAATGAGCTGTGGGAGTGGGGAAACCTAGCATCCTTCTCAGATGAAATCACTTCCAGGCAAAATCGTGGAGAAACTTGGTGCAATTCTCAAAATATTGAACATTATATTGTTTTCCCTGCAAATGACTCATCTAATGCCTACATCTTCCCTTTGAGGTAAACATCAGAAAAGGGTCATTAGTTCCAATGGCTTCAGCTGGAGAAGCTAATAGACAAAGCTGGTTAATCAAGTCCCGAACAAAATTTAATAGGAAGGAACTTTCTCCGTACTTTGGGGATGGCTTATTTATTTATTTGTTAATTCCTTCATTTACTTATTTATGGCCAGGTGTCACCAAACAATGCTAGAGAGGAAAGAAGGAGATTCAATCAAAGAATACCACGCTGAAACTTCACAGGAAGCTCTAGAATAAAAAACAAACAAAAGCCAGAAAAGCAAATTTCTACGAAAGCTTTAGAAAATGTGTAGGAAAATATAAAAGAATGGGGGTGGGGAACAGAAAGAGGAGCTAGAACTCAGGGATGCAACGTACATGGGTCATAATGACAGAGCTAAGTTCCAGCTTGCAAGTCACTGCTTCCTATCTATGTGGTCCCAGGCAAAGTGCTTAACTTTTCTTGTTTTTAGTGACCAAATAGGGATGAGGACCCAATTAGAACCTCACAGATTAGGGGTGAGGGTTGAGAATTGTATGAGATAATGCAGTTTAATATTCAATGTTATAGTCCATCTTTTGATCCCCACCAACAAGTCAGCAACAATTGTTTCTTTCTTGGAGAATAGCCGAAAAGACACCAAAGCCAAATTTTAACCAAAATTACAGCGTGACAGGCTTTCAATCCAGAATGCTAAAACAGAAGCAAAAAATAAAATACCATGGAAAAAACCTTTAGAGTTCATGCAAAATAGAGAGGTGGTCATGTATAAGAGCAAAACATAAATAAACTGCCAAACAATAAGACCAGGCAACGTGATGTTATCTAAGAGGAAAAGCATAAAATAGAAAGAATGACAGGCTTCGGAAAGTATGCCAAACTAACTGAAAACTCTGATCTTGCATCATGTCACCCTCTCGTGTGTGGTACAGAAACTTCTGAACTTTATATGTGCCAAGAACCCAAGAATATTTTTCTTTTTTCTATTTTTTTCTGAGACAGTCTCACTTTGTCACCCTGGGTAGAGTGCTGTGGCATCACAGCTCACAGCAACCTCAAACTCTTGGGCTTATGTGATTCTCTTGCCTCAGCCTCCCAAGTAGCTGGGACTACAGGTGCCCACGACAATGCCTGGTTATTTGTTGTTGTTGTTGCTGCTGTTTAGCTGGCCGGGCCGGGTTCAAACCTGCCAGCCTGGGTGTATGTGGGCCAGTGCCCTACCCACTGAGTATGGGCGCCACCATGCCAGGAATATATATATATATTTTTTTGGGGGGGGGCAGTTTTGGCCAGGGCTGGGTTTGAACCCACCACCTCCAGCATATAGGGCTGGCACCCTACTCCTTTGAACCATAGGCACCACCCATGGAATATTTTAATATTCTCCAGAATGAGCCAAAATAACTTAGATTTTCTGGTCTGATTCTCTCCTGCTTCTCAGAATAACTGGGCTCACCCCATTCTTTCTGGAATAGCAGGGGTAAAGAAGCATCCTTCTTCCCTCTCAGGTTCTTCCGCAGGTCCCACTGGGAGGCTTGGGGTGCCTCTCCGTCTCAGCAGCTACCGACTGACCACCTCCTAAGAGCTCAGCAGCTCATCTATTTTTTAAAGAGACCAGACAATCTTTCACCACTGCAATCTATATTAAACATCTGACCACAATAACTGAAGGTTAAATAAACACATTTCCTCACAGGATTAAGTATAATAAAATAGAGCTACTTAATCCCTACTGAACCCAGGAAGCCTGTGACAAAGTAAGAATGTTCACATCCTGCTAGGATTCCCCCGTCACAGCCATGGCCACATTCACTGTGTTACAAAACAGCCAATGATGCCTCCGAGAAACACACCCTAACCTGTGATATGTGCATGTTGCTTTAGCTCATGGCCCAGGTTTTTGGCTTTTTTTTTTTTCTTTAGTTTTCTTTTTGCCATGTTAATTTTCTCTGGATGCTCATGTTCAGATCAGTTAAGAACCTCAGCAGCAATTTTCCTTTATTCACTTTGTGTTTCACTCCACATTTAATTATGCCAGATAATAACTGCAGAAAGACAGCATGGAATTCAAATCACATATCCAGAACACAGGGATAGAATGCTTTTGAATTCACCCATAATGGTGTTTGGTCCAAAACTCAGGGACAAATTTCTTCCCTGAGCGGCGGGGATGCCACAAGTAATATACTCTCAAACTTTATTATATTAAGGACATATTTCCTTTATAAAGGCAAGACAAATGCCTTCCTTAATTTAGGTAAGTGACTGGAACTCATTAAGCCTCAATGTCGCCTTCTGCAAAATGATCATCTCAGCGGGTATCTAATAGGGTAACCTTAGTAGGGCTGTAGTAAGGATTAAATAAGATGATGTATTTGGAACACTAAACGGAGTGGCAAAAGTAAATATTAAGCAGAATCAACCTTATCACCAGACAAATTGAAACTGGAGAAACTTTTTAAGGGTCTAGTGGTACTTTCTAAAGTTGGAATTTCCTACAGCTTTTAACACAGCAGATCTACCTCCTGGCATTTATCCTAGAAAAATAATCTCATACACAGCTCAAGGGGGCATGGAAAAACTATTGATATTGTGTATTGTTTTATTTAACAAAAAAATTCTCAGTTTAAGTACCAATTATTAGTAAAATCATTAAATAATCAATGCCTATACAATTTGATGTTATGTGACAGATAAAAAGAATAAGGCAGGCCTACACGTATTGACACACTAAAAGTCTCTATAAGAGGTATGCTAAGTGGGAAGAAAAACGCAAGTTCAGAATAAATGTGTATAGTACGAAATAATATGTATGTAGGAAAAAACACTATACTACATTTTACCACATATTCCTACACAGTGATTTGTCTAAGACAGCACATGGCAGTGGCTAATGCAATGAGGCCGTCACAGACAACTGGAAACAAGGTCAACCAGCATATCGTGACTGTCGGCAATCTGCTGCCTTCGGAAACATCCTAGCCAAGAAGGAAACATACCTAGAGATATGGTGGGATGAAAACGAGGAAGGAAGATTCTGATGACTTTAGCACCTGGATCCAAAGGAGCCTGAAGCTGGGTCTGTTGTTGACATTTTAGTGATAGGAGCAGTAATTCCTCCAACTATGGAGTTCGTTTGAGTCCCATTTGTGCTTTTCACTTGGAAACGAAATACACTCAAATGCCCAGTTCATTTCACCTTCCACGACACCAAAAGTTTTAAACATATTTAGCCATATATTCAAATAGAATTTTATATAGAAGCTCAGTATGGGAAGCTAGCTATGCCGTGAAAAGGGTGAGTTCACAGGCCCTCAGCCAGAGTAGCTAGCGTAGTGCGTTTCCAAAAAGGCTTTCAGAGGACCTGTCTGTGTTTCCTTAGACAAACCAACTGGCCTGTCAGTGCTTAGATTCCTTTATTCCAAATGGGAACAACAATAGGTCATCTATTTACATCTTAGATTTTGGTACAATAGAAAAGAACACCTTAGGGCACTCAGGAAAAATGCAAAACTTTCTTAAATGAAAAATCCCTGTTCCAGTTTCAAATCTGAATCCATAACAAAGGTTTCATTAACCTTAAAAAGCATCATTTCAAGCAGTGAGATGACAGTCTTCAAAACTTCACGGTGTTATGAACCCTCAAGTACAGCAAACTCACCAGCATCTCCCTATAATTACACTTGAAATAACCACAGTAAATAAAAGGTGCTGACAAGTCAGGAAGCCACAGACCTCCTGCTGTGGTTAGGACTTGTACCTATAAATTTCACTTTGTCTGTGAGTCCAGCATAATCATTTCTGGGATAGTACCCAGGAAAATTATCCAGCAACTTAACAAAAACAAGAGCTATGAACACCAATAATAATACTGAATATTTCCAGTTGTACTCTGGCTGAAAAGGGCTGGAATTTGCCAAATTCTGAAACAAAAGCCTCAAGGAAATTCACATAATCTAAAGCTATAAAGAACCTTAGGAAGCATCTAGAACCAGAAAACTGGCATATGAGTTTTCCCCTTTTTAATTTTTTCTTCTTTTGAGACAGAGTCTCACCATGTTGCCCTGGGTAGAGCACCAGCACACAGCTCACAGCAACCTCAAACTTCTGGGCCTAAGTGCTTCTCCTGCCCCAGCCTCCCAAGTAGCTGGGACCAGAGAAACCCACCACAATTCCCAGCCATTTTTTTTGTTGTCATTGCAGTTGTTGTTTAGCTGGCCCGGGCTGGGTTCAAATCTGCCAGCCTCAGTGCACATGGCCGGTGCCGTAACCACTGTGCTATGGGCACCAAGCCTGAGTTTTCCCTTTTACGCCAACTTGTATCTGTTGGCAGTGAATGTTTCTGAGGCCACCCTAGTGGCATGTGAATTACTATGACATATCACCAGTATCTGCCTTTGGCATGGGAAGGTGGAGTTGCAGTTTTCATGCTGTGCACAGGGAATCCCTGATTTATCTGAGATTTCCATTTTACCAGTGGGGAAGGGGACAATTATACCCTGACACAGCAAGACTATCATGTTGGAGATTCTGTGGCCACCACATGGTAAAATTTATTTGTTAAAATATTTAAATTAGATTCCTCAACTTATCCCCAAGGATTCTAGGCTTCTAATTCATTCCCCTTCATCTTCTGTCATCCATAAAATATAGCACTAAATTTATCAAAGACATTTTTGTCAGAAATGAGGGGGGGAAAAGAATCTTGCAAGATTATCCAGTTTGATAGTAAAAGGATATTTCCAGGAAAATACTGAGATTTCTGGATTCTTATTCATTAAAATCTAGGCTGGGTAAAGAGCGGGAAGGTATGTAAACATAAAGAGAAATCTTTCTTTCCTCCTTGTCCTTGGGGAGGAAGACACAGGTATGGGAATTATAACAGTCTTGTCTGCCCCAGGTTTTCACTCAACCTGCAGGTTTCATGTGGAAAGGTCAAGTCCCATAATGTTGATTTTGAAAGATTCGTGTCCTTCCTTGTTAGATAAAATGATGCTGTTTACATGAAGATGTAAGGGAAACAAGAAATAGCTGTACTATGTTTGTAAGAATTATAGCTGTTGATTTTCTTTAAAATTATTTAGCAAGTTAATGAGTCTTTCTGAGCTTCTACCGTACCCCAAAGCTTGCTGAGTATAATTTTTCCATTGCCTTCAGCTATTCTAAGTGAGTGTGGCCTTTAAGCCAGTTTCTTCACTACCAAAATCTGGCCCTATATTATCCTTTCGGCCTTAGGCTTCTCCACCACCAACCCCTTCACCCCAGCCTGCCCTAGGCTTCTCCACCACCAACCCCTTCACCCCAGCCTGCCACAGGAAACTGCCTATAATGCTTCCTAGAGTTTCAGTTATGCATTTAATTGTGAAGTTTGATGATTAATGTCTGTCTCGCCTATTAGAGCAAAAAGCTTCATAAAGGAATATCTGTGTCTTTGGGTCAATAAACAGTCATTGAATTCAACCAAATCACCCCTCCCAAAGCCCTGCTTCTTTTGCTTCTGAGTCTTTGGCAATGCTCTCTGCATTAGACGGTGAGTCCCACAAAAGCAGGACTTCCACAGCTTCCCCATTTTCCTATTCCCCTAACTGGGCATTCACATCTTCCCTATGCCGGGGTTTCCACTTTTACTCACGCTAACAGCAGGTCATTCACAACTGTCAACAGTGATTCTTTTCAAAATTTTCTCTTGTCTACCTTCGTGAAATAAAATAAAATGCCTCTGGTGGAGAACTCTGTATGATGAAGTCAGGAAAACTTTCATTTCTAACTATTTTTTGTGTGTATATTTGGTATGTAGATTTTTATTTGGTACGTGATATTTGGTGATTTTCACCTTGCTTCTCAATCTTTTCTAACCCAATATGTCTAATCATCTGCTCATTATCAAGGAAAAGAAAAGAGAAAATAAATCATTATATCCTGTATGATTAACATGGGATAAACTCTGTGTTTAACCTTAAGGATTAAAAATATAAATGAATAAACAAACATGCACACTTGCACCACACAAAAAAATATAAATAAAGGAGAAAGGTCCCTTGCTTAAAAAAAAAAAAAAGAGCATTGTAATTTGTAAAGTAAATAAATAAGCAATTAAACCCTGCTCTAAAGAAATAATCATTCAAATTTGTGAAAGTTGAGGGACAACTAAACCAATACAATGACATAGCACTGGTGCTATATCAGATATATGGAAAGAGTATAAAGCAAAGGGGGCCAGTTTTACACTGAATGGTCACCACAGGCTTTAGAGAAGAGACTGTAGGAGACACCTGTGAGTAATACCTTGGTGATAAGGGATTGGGACAGGGACATGAAATCATATAACATCACTTAACATCATTGGTCTCTCAAAGAGCACAAGAGCACATCAGAGCATGTAACGAGAACATCGACATTATAGCATAGCCGTCTCCACCTGTGGTGTATGACTTCCACAAATAACCTCAGGAGAAGCAGCAGCAGGATGGGAGAAACAGAACTAAAACAGACTCCCGCTGAGATGCTCGCTCCTACTGATACTGACTGTGATTTCTAAGGTGCTTCGGCACCGAGACCTGCATGAGACCCAGCCTGAGAAAGCCTGTGCAGCGGTCCATGTCCAGCTTCACGAACCGGGGCCAGAGACCTAGTGTGGCTCCCTAAGTGGCTCCCAGAAGGGACCCGACAAGAGATGGCATGGGACATGAATCTTTATCTATGAGCAGGAAACTGACAGATCCATAATAGAAGGGGATTTTATGCTGAGAGAGAAAGATGAGCCTCTGAGGAACTTAAGATCCTTTCGTGTGGCTGGAGAAGCAGAGTGGGGCCTTAAGAGGCGCAGGAGAGGTGCGGTCTCCTGCCAAGGACAGTCACTGTCAACCCAATTTTTTTTAGTTTAAAGAACAGTGGCTATAAAGCTTAAGTGTGTGTCAAGATTTACACGCCTCAAACTAAGATTCTCATCTGAAATAGCTGATTTCATCTAACAGTCCTAGGAAACTGAATTTTAATTGACCCTGGTGGTTTCTCATGTAACTAAGTGAAAGTCTATACTTTTCCTAAATTAGCTGCAAATATGAAATTGCAGCTGCCATGACAGACCAGAATGAAAAGGTCAGTAAAATCAATCTGACCTTTCCTAGTGTTCCTGCTATACAACTGGGAAGTATTTTCAAAGCATGCATATCTGACTTGGTCCATTTCTGTAGTGTCTTATAAAGCGTGAACATCTCTGAGCCTACCCAGGCATCTGGGTTTTCAATTCAGCTTATCACTGAATTGATAATTCAGCTTATCAATTTCAGTTCTCCACTGAAAGGGAAGAGGGTCCACTACTTGTAAGGCACATGATACAGACTAAGTCTTACAGTAGTTTAAGGAACCATGCCATTATTTTATTTTAAATCAGAAGGAAAAAAATAACTTCTAGGGTAAACAAAATGTTTAAACAAGTAACATTAATACATTTGTCTCAATACAACACAGTCCTCAAATACAATTTTAATATGCTTTAATAGAGAAGGAAACCCTCAAGGCAAAATTTCTTAAGGGGGTGTGGGGTGGTTGGTTTCTGCAGAAGTTAATATGCAGCCCAGAAATAGCAGGTGAGAAAATGCAGGATAAAAACCCTTTACACTGGGCAATGACTTAAGTCTTATGAATGTTGGAGGGTGGGGACAAAAAACAGATGTCAACAGCAAGTAAAGAATCAGAAAAGAAGGACTTTGATTCCAGCAAGGAGTATCCTTGGCTTTCTAAATTCCTATTAATTGCTGAAATTTAAAAACCTTCAATAAAATGCATTGTTTTAAATTAGGATCAGCATTCTCCGAGAACCCATATCACTCTGGGTCTACCGTGTAGAAGGTACAAGAAGGGGCACTAAGAAAGCTTGACATTTCTTAAACAGTCCCTACAGCACAATGGTGGTAACATTTTTGGATTTCACAAGGTTTCTAGGAAAGGATGAGTTGACAAACAGCTTCATTGTACATGTTGGGAGAACCCAGATGTCAGCAGAACAAGTAATTAAAAACAAAACTACTATGGACAGTATTGATAAGCCCACAGGACAATGTCCAATTCTTTCTGCCCTAAGATTGTCTATATCCCACTGATCATTTTGTTACTCTAGCTCTAAAAAAGACTAACTCACCTTTCTACCCGAAACTTCATTATTAGGCACTTTCTGTATTTTACCTAATGAAGATACGTTATTCTGATTGTCAGTCAAAATGGCTCAACATTTTTATTTTAGTTGCTCTTCTATCCAACTTCTCAGTTTGGCATTTGAAGCCCTTCCACACTTGGCTGTGAGCTTACCTGACACTCCACTCTCAATCATTGCCTGCTTTTTCACTGAGCTCTTGCCAAAATGGACCATTTGTTACTTCAGTGCTTTGCCAATATTTCTCCAACACCACGTCCTTGCTCAAATTGTTCCTTGAGAATGAAGCCTCGTCTTCACCTGGGCCCATCCCTCATAGCCCTGTTCTCAGAAGCCTCAGGTAGCCTGTTCTGCTACCTGCATGGGGCTTTTCCCTCTCTCTAAGGCCTTTGATACTGTCTTGTCTGTCTCCTATTGGCTCAGTCATTGTCAACACTATGTTTGAGTTATTACGCCTTCCCCACCACCATCGTCAGGCTGCTTTACAGAGATTGGTCTTTAACACAAAGCACTGTATGTTAGTGCTCAGAAACATTCCTCAAGCTCCTGTAACAACACAAATTACCATAGCATATCATCTCCCTGTTTTTCTACTTACTCTGCATCTTACATTTATTTGTCTTTCAATGAGGATGTAAACATCACGAAAGTAAGAGCTTGTTGTTCTGTTCACTGCTGTATCCTCAATGCCTAGAATCTTTCCTGGGATATAATAATTGAAAATAAGTATCTTTCAATGAATTACTAACTGGTAAATATTTGTAAGTCAATATTCCATGGGGTAAACAAAGATGAAAAATCTCACAAACTTCAGAGTTGAGCTATTTCCTCTATGTACGTGAAGTTGAGACTAACTTTTCACACCCATTCAGTGTAAGTGAGAACATTTTTGGATGGTGTAGAAAATGAATCCATGTTGTGCTCAAAGGAAAGGCCATACGGAGGACAAAACTGGCAAACAAAAACATGGATTTTATAGAGAATGTCAAGGGAAACAAACCCAAACTCTGTCAAATAATTTGAAATTTATTCAGAGCTGAACATGAGTGACCTTGGCCTGGAGCCACACCCAAGAAGCCTGAGCACGTGGTCTTGCTGTGGTTATGTTACAGTTTGGTTTTATACATTTCAGAGACAGGAATTACACCTGAAGCCATAAATCAATACATAGAAGATGTACAGTGGTTTTGGCCCCTAACGGATGGACATCTTGAAGTGGGGTTGGGGGTGTATTGCAGATTATAGGTAAGTTTAAAGATTCTTTGATTGGTAACTGGTTAAAGAAATGACACTTTGTCTAAAGGTCTGAAATGTTTTAAGTTAAGATAAGGAAATCTGTTAATCAGACACAGGACACCAAACAAGGACTCAGGAGATTTGCTGAGTAAATTAAAGACCCAGGGGTGTGGTTTAAGCTTTGTCTTAAACATCCTCAGGCTTGTCAGTGAGCTACAAAGGACAGTTCCCGGCAAGGAAGGGGGCACGAGACAGCATGTCCGACCCCCCTTCTCATGGCGAACAACCCAGCTTGAGAGTATTTCTGAAGTCCTCTTGGCCACGCTGGGGAACTTCAGATTTTATTTCAGTTCACAAGGAGTTATTCTGGCATACACGCCCACATGAGACAAAGGTGGCATTTAATGACAGTAGCAGTGACTTTGAGTTTGAGAAACCTATGTTCTGGACTCTTAAAAGGAGAAAAAAGCAACACAAATCAAACACATTACATATGTTGGAACTTAGTAAACAATACCCAAAATATGATGCCTTGGCGTGCTGAGTGCTTTGAACGAACGATATTAAAAGCCCTGCAATATCAGCCACAGATCCTAGACCTCTTTCTGTGACCATCTTCTCCTCCCCCATTTCCTTCCACAGCTCAGAGAGAGGCTCTCTCTGAAGTTCCCTTAGCTGACTCAGGGAGGCATATCCAGAAGGAACACAATTGTCTTGAACTTTCTCCCTGAAATCTACATTAACCAAAGAAGATTAACTTGTAATGCAGCAGAGAAAACGTCTCCATGGCCAGGTCACCGTGCCCATATCCAGGGCTCCTCAAACTTTTAAAACAGAAGCCAGTTCACTGTCCCTTATACTGTTGGAGGGCCAGACTGTGGGCCCTGGGATGAGTCAGCTGCTAAGCAGGACAGGCAGTGGTGGCAAAAACACCCAGCTGGCTGGATAAATGTCCTAGGTGGGCCACAGGACACCTGTATGGACCTCTCCCCTATTCTTTCATCTATTCTTCTGAGGACTTTCACCTGAGACATTTTATCTGCATAATAAAACAACCTTTGTTCATCATTCCTAATTTGTCCCCACCTCCCCCCAAAGCCTCAAGCCCCTATTCCTTCGTGCTTTTAAAACTTCAGCACCTGGCTCTTCTTTGAATCCCATAATGGTGAGGCTCTTGTGCACACCTGCATGTTAATAACTTTGTGTACCATTTCTTCTGTTAATGGTCTATTGTCAAGTTATATTATTTTCTTTTTCTTTTATTTTTTTGAGACAGAGTCTCACTATGTTGCCCTCGGTAGAGTGCCATGGTGTCACAGCTCACAGCAACCTCAAGCTCTTGGGCTTAAGTGATTCTCTTGTGATTCCCTCCCGAGTAGCTGGGTCTACAGGTTATTACTTTCATTAAACTCAACAAATAAAACCTTCAGAGAGGAACTTTAAACTTCCTTGCGCTGTCTGATTTAACCAACTAAGGATATGCCACACTTTAGAAGTCTGTGGAATAAAGCCTGCAGGTCACAAGGCTTCTCCGTGCACACATTCATGCAGAGAAAAACAGATGGACTTATAAAGTACACAAACTTCTAGTCTTTGAAGAAGAGGTCACTGATAGCTTGGGAACTCATGAGACCAGCACAGTAAAGGGACATACATTCACAAACTGAACAAAGAACTACGGAGCATCCGCTGGTGTTAGGAGCTCCACTGGGCCCTGGGTACACAACAGAGAGTTAAACAGATAAAGTTCATACAGAATTTACAATCTAGATTCTCAATAAATTATTTTCTCCTTGAGCCACTCTTGTCACTCAGAGCATGTGACAACAGGATGTATAAGTATGAGACAAAGTCCTCAAGGGCAAGAGGGTACAGCTGAGAAAGAAGCAGAAAATAAGCACCCTCAGGAAGGTCCTGCTGGCTAAACCCAAAATTATACCCAAGAAAATATTCTGCCTATGACACATCTGTTTGGGCTTTGGACTTATGATGCGTAAGTGCTGAAAATGTACTCATTGCTGTATTTCTTTTATTAGGAAACTCTATCTTCTTTAAGATGAGAAAACTTTACTCTTTGTTTTCTACTAAGCATTGAAGTTTATCTTTAATGTATTATTCAGGTCTGGGCAATGATTAATTAATCAGAACTCTTTTGTACTAGGAGAAAAGAACTAGGCTCTCGGCTAAATAATACCAGATGCTCCCAGTTAGATTCTGTCAAGAGGATGACAGTGTCAAACACTATTGTTAATTATGCAGTAAATATTACAAAAGTCTAAAGATGAATCTGGGTTTTTTAAGAATAAAAGTTTCCCCAGTGCCTTTGGCACACATAGGATGCTACTAGAACTCCAGCTTTGGCTAATGTCTTGTGTGAAGAGAGAACAATCAATAAACAAATGCAATATACCTCAGCTTAGCAATTTGGCTTCAAGCCCATTTAATAAGGGGTATCAGTGCACACAATTAAGCTGTTATTCTTGTTATTCCACAAGAATTACGTACACATCCCAAGTGTTTCAAGGAAGCTGGTCCACTAACACATGATCCTGCGGGAAGAGGTCTAATCAACCAGAAACCTGAACTCCAAAAACTAGCCTAAGGGACCGATTTAGCCGAAACGATTTACGTTTGTTAGTTAATAATTCTCAATTCCAGAAATTGGTAGACTTGGCTTAATAGCTGATGCTTACACAAAAGGGTAAGTTTTATTTTGTTTTCCTGCAACTTACTTCCTAAGGTTGACAAGTTTTCAGAGAAACTGGTCACTTTTAAACCCCTGACAGAAAATCAGATGTAAGAAATGAATCAATCAAAGAACAGGAGAGTAGGCTTCAGATATAAGGGAACATTCCTTTCCCACAATCAGAGAAGGTTGATTCCTGTGAGAAGAAGAATCCAAAAGGCTGCTTTCTGATTTTGAAGGAGGTATTTCGATTGTAGAACAGCTCAACAGAAACCCCAGTGATAAGAATGCCATTCCATTTGGGCTTTATTTCCAGAACCTTCTAGTCTTGCTAAAAGTAGGCACAAAATGGTTTTATTGGAAATGCTCCTCAAAACTAAATTATGGATAGAATTTAGTATGCCAAGAGTTCATCTTTTTAACAGTTGAACCAAAGCTCCTGTGTGTATCCCAGAAATGGATCAATGGACACCTCAAGTTCATTTGTACAGTACAGAGGAAATGTGACTGGGTGTTTTCTTTTTAGAATGCAAAGCACCACATGGGACTACTTAAGATATACACAATATAAAAACTTGTGCAGGCTAGAGAGTGAAACTTTCTTTTGTGACAAGGAAGAGTGGGGCAAATTCTCCCATCGTTCAGGCATCATCCTTCTCTCCACATATTTACAACCACCTAGATGAGTTTTCTTCATTCATGTGTCCTTTCAGTTGTTTACCCATTAGATCACTTAATATGCAATGTACCCCAGGTTCTGTGTGAAACCGGCCTCCCTTCCTTTCCTGGCCAGAAAGTCTAGACAACTGTTCTCAAGGAGCTTACAGCTTAACGGATAGCCGCACACAAGTTAACAGAAATAAGAACCAAGAACATTTCAAATTTTCGCTAGCCATGTGTTGTGAGAATAATACAACAAGGCCCTGGGATAGAGCCGGAAGTAAATTGTAAGACCTTAGGCCTTTCAAGAAGCTGAAATGTTACCAGCCGTGAAAATATCTGATAGATGAGCACATGTCCCATTGGGGAGCTGAGAGCTATTTTGGCACGCTGAACATTTAGAGAGCTCAGCCCGGTTCACGAGTACTGAACAGGAGCTTGCAAGATGCTTACTGTCCTGTCCCTAATATGTTTCCAGTTGTCAGTGCCACTGGATATATGATGAAAGTAGATCAGTTCCCCAGAAAAACACACGTCCCCGTGTTCCTAGGCATACACCAAGCATTTGGTGAATGATCTCTGGTGTTTCATGGATCTCTTGAAGCCCATTTGCATGTTCCCTAGAGATTGTTCGCGTGGAAAAAACTGAATGGTATTTGGTGTCATGATGCTGCTCTTAAAATTGGATTGAACCAATTTCTATTGAGTTGTATGTCTGTGCCAAACATTTTTAGATCCATTACAAATTTAATATTTACAAAAGGAAACCAGGAATCCCAGAGACCCATGGAATTTACTTAAGACATGTTAATTCAAGAAAGGGTTGAAATTTAAACTCAACTTTTTTTCATGTTAATCTTGCCTTACCATTATCCTCTCCCTGGATTAAGGGAGTTATTGCTACGTACTTTTCAGTGACATAAATTATCTCTCTTTCTGGTCCTGCCTTAGTCTTATGGACCAATGGTATTGCATAGAATTGCTGAACAAAGTCATCCTAACTGTGCTTCTACACTGCAGCCTTTGCCTGAACTTGGATTCTTTGTTATTCATGCTTCAATTGTTGCTACCCACACCCAAGAATTTAGAATTTAGTGTCATCTGCAGATTTCATTAGCAAGCTGCTTATTACAGCTCTTCCAGGTCATTAATGAAGCTGTTAAGTATGTCTGGTTCTGAACCTCCCTGTGGAGGCCTGCTGGTTACTTATAAGACACTCATTTATCATTTCTCTGCACAGGGAAATCTATGGACAGCCTCAGACAAAGGCAGATACTCCAGTCCACATCAAGGAGGGTTCTCAGAGTTAAAGACGCATCCAATCAGTTGCATCTCAGGCCATCAAGGTAAAACTCGCTGCTTCTCAGGAAGGTGACCATACAAATGAACAGCCAATTAGGATGTTTTTAAAAGTGAAAGATGAAACTTTGAAAATTACTCAGGACAACAGAGGTAAACTGAAACCCTACAGAACAAACCAGGATGGATGGTGTTTTAATCTCCTGCTTCTTCAGATTCAAGTATCATTTACTAAGCACTAGTACTTGGCAAGCACATTTATGAGTAGTATCATCTCTTAAAGGATAATGTAAAGACATAAGTTAAATTCCAGGCTCCATGGTCACAGAAGTACTTTCAGAGTGACAGTACTACAGAAATCTTAAATCTGCTTTTGGACTTCTGGGGAGTTTTTTCCTCATCTTCTCACTTGTCCTAGTGAATCCTTGTTCTGCTACCTGTCAAATTCCAAGATAGGGAATTTTTTTCATAAAATATTTAGACTATATTCTAGTAAAATAGGCCCTTGGCAGAACATTAGTGATGGGGAAAAGGTCTGAAACCAGTATTTGTAGAAAATGATCTTTCCTTTCCCATTGAATTCTAACAATAACTCATAGAAAACCAAGGAAATCTTCCCCCCCTCCTATCCGTATTTTTACTGAAAGCCTTTGGCTCATCATTATTTTAAGGACATTTTAATGTGTACAGAACAAGCAAAAGCTACTTTCTGGATGTGACATAATTATGAGTCAATGACGTATGTAACTTGGGAATATATTTCCTATTTGTAAATCAAAAGCCTACAGGCAAACACCATTGCTTTTCCCTCATCTAACTAAGCCATTCACTCAACTGCCTAAGAGACCCTGTCCCAAGCCAAATTCTCCAGTTTAAAATCTTTAATTGTGATTTCCACCAACAGAGTACTGATGCATTAGTCTCTCCAAATACGTATCCAACCACTTAAATTTTAAAATGCATACTTCTAAGAAAATCCACTTTACACATTTATAATTTATTATATTAAATTAAGAGCAGCTTTTAGCAGGCTTTTTGCCATTACTGTATGCTTTTAAAATCTTTATTTCTAGAAACAGAAAAAAAAAGTCACAGGTCACATTTTGCTATACGGAAATAAAGTTAGCTAGGCAAAGGTGAGATTGGTGGTTGTATATCAACCACAGAGTGAGCCAAACATGGATATTTACTCCTTACCAGTGCCCTGTATTTTCTTTAATTAGAAACACATTTTTAGTCAATTGGCAGAATGCCTCCAAATGGAAAGGAAGGTTGACATGTACCTTTGAAATCCTACAGTATTTGAAACTCATATGTAAATAGCAATATATATTTCTCTTACTGAGTTCACTGAAAATGCTTGCAGAAATCTACCTGAGACAAAGTAGAGGCAAATAAAATGATTCAGAAATAGGGTTTTTTGTTTGTTTGTTTGGTTGGTTGTTTTTTGAGATAGAGTCTCCCTATGTCACCCTCCCTACAGTGCTATGGTGTCACAGCTCACAGCAACCTCAAACTCTTGGGCTTAAGCAATTCTCTTTCCTCAGCCTCCCAAGTAGCTGGGACTACAAGTGCCTACCACAACACCTGGCTATGTTGTTGTTGTTGCAGTTGTCATTGTTGTTTAGCTGGACAGGGCCAGGTTCAAACCCACCAGCCTCGGTGTATGGGTGTATGTGGCTGGTGCCATAACCACTGTGCTACTATGGGCACCAAGCCCAGGGGCCAAATAGATTTTATTAAAAATACAAATTAGTGGAAACCATGGCATCTCATAACATGTTTCTTACCTTCAGTACTAGGGCTGCAATAGCTCCCCCTTATCACACAAGTTCACCTCCTGTCTGCAGCTCTGAAATACACACACTTGTTTGGCAAAGAGCATCTCTATAGAGAGTCCCTCTGGGTTGCAATCACCAGTAGTTCTCAATCTTTGTTGCATACTTTAGAATCCCCTATGGGAATAAAACATGCTCATACGTGGGACCCACTTCACAGAGATTCAGATTTAATTGGTCAGGAGTAGGACCCAGTTATCAGGATTTTTAGAAACTCCCTGAGGAAACCTAATGTGCAGTCAAGTGCTGCAGGCCACTGATTTACATTAAATTTATTCTGAAATGCCTATACATTTATTCATTTTTGATGTTGCTGCAATTGCTAATGGATTTTTTTCATAATTTTTTTCCAGGTCTATAGTGCCAAGAGTTTTTGCCACTTTCATCTAGTATTTTTATTGTTTCATGTTTTCAATTTACATCTTTTGTCCAGTGAGTGTCAATTTTTGTCAGTGGTGACAGGTCCAGGTCCAGTTTCAGTCTTCTACATGTGGCTAGCCAGTTCTGGGATATGCAAGATGACCCAAAGAGGGGGGTTAGGAAGCAGAAACCTTCACACCAGATATAATGCAAAAGAACATGTGAGCAATCCTGTAAATATATTTAAATTTACTACTGTTACTGTGATAGATGGTGAGGACACAGATATCACCCAAACTACTCATGGACCTAGAAAAATGCAGAACTCAAACTGTAATAACTTTTGTAAAAGAAAAAAAAGAAGATTCATAGTGCTACGTCAGCATGAAATTGGGGGCTTCTGCTGGGGTATTTCTTGAGGAAGGTTCAGTTGAGATCTGAAGGATGAGAAGAAGTAGACAAGGTGATGATGGAAGGAGTCCAGGTGGAAAGCTGCCCATGTATACGGCACGTGCATCACAGAAAAGAGATGGGCACATTTGGTGGACAGAAAGTCTGGCAGAACTGAGTGAAAAAGGGAGAGATTTTCACTGGGAGTCAATGGTAACTGGGGAAAGGTCACTTTCAGACTAACTTGACAGCGTGGGGCATGAAGTGAAACGGGTCATCTAAACGCTGAAAACTCTCCCCCCGGAACATGTATTAATCAATAGCAAAGTAGGAACTGCAGAGCATGAGCTATGCTAGGGAATGACCAGAATGGGTTTTGAGTTGTCAAATTCAGCCCCAACACTTACTTCCCGTCTGACTTGAATCTGCCCAATTTGCTATCTCTTCACCCTACCTTGTAAAAGGCAATAATTACTAGACTCTGTTCCTGGAGTTTACTAGATTAAGATGAAGTGAGATCATGCTTGTTGAGTCCCTTGTCAATGCAACACACCTATTAAGTGTTATCTACGCTTAGTAGGATTCAAAACACCTTACCAGGGAGTCAGAGACAAAAGCATGAACACAGCTACCTCTGATCCAACAGAGAATTCACTGAGGACATAGGGAATTAGACTACAGTTCTGGAAGGGCATAAAGTAAAAGGGATTAATTCTGAATCATGCGACCAGAGAAGACTTCATGGGGGATAAAAGGAGATGACAGAAAGATGAAAAGCAAACAGCATCACCTTCCTGTTCACGTCTGGTTTATTTTGCCTGTACCACGAACTCTTTTATCCCGGTTACTTTCTGTGTTCTGTGCAAAACCAAAGTACTAGTCACGTCTCATGTTAAGAGAAGTGAAGACACGGCACAGCAGAGACCCTGAGAGTAGTAGTTAGTGAGTTCCAGTTACATAGGTAGGGCTAATACAGCAGAGTGCTTACTGGGGACTCAAGGATTTCCTCTCATTTGCAATGAAGTTGACTTTTGCTCATTTTTTACAACATATGGAAAAGTAATTTTAAAAATAAAACTTCTTGAAAGCAAAGCCAGTCTCACAGTTTTACCCTTCACCACTGGGCAGGGAATATTGGTGTGAGCATCTTGGTGCTGCTATAAGTGTGCACAGCAGGATCTGAGCAAGTGATGGGATTTGTCTGTTTAGACACAAAGTTCGAGCTTTTTTTCCCTACCAGGCAGCAGCCCTGGCAGTTTAACTTAAAAAGAAAGAAGACCTATCGGAGTGATAGGAGAGCAGGGAAACTATCCAGCTGGACATTTCTAATTAATACCTGAAGGTACCTTGTGGCAGCTTCAGAAATAAAGATGATATCAGGATTTGCCAGGCATCTGTCAGCTGAAAGGACAGCCTATCTCAGCATGGGCCAAGTCAGGACAGACGCAAGGAGAAATATCCTCTCCGGGGGAGCTGCTCTCCGAAGCAATCCATAACTACCTTTTTTCTTCTGAAGGCTAAAGTCACCCAGAAGAGATTTCTTTGAGAGATTACCCTTCTTTACACCACCCCCTTGGACAATCTGATCTCCAGCCATGGAGAAACAAAGCTATTTAATTTTAGAAACCAATAGTTTCTTTATGACATTTGGCAGAAAAGAATGTGAGAAGTTGTGGAACAGGCTCCTTGCAGACATTGATTGTTACAGAGTACAGATGTCCAGGGGGCTTTAATCACAATAAACAGCCCATCAACCATTATAAAAAATGTGCTCAGGAATGAGAAAGGACCTCCTAAAAGAAGCCGAGAGGAAGCAATGTACTTGTGTGGTTCAGTAAGCCGAGCAGTGGGCCAAGACTCCAGTGATTCCAAACCACCACCACGTCCTAGAAGAACAAGTCACTTACCCAGCTCTGCCTTCTTGCCTCCCTGGGGAAAAGACGGGGCACAGGCCCTGACCCAGCTTGCAAAGTAGCACAGAAGGAATCTATGAGCAACTCATCTGCAGACACAGATATACGTCCTTCTTTTGCCAGGGAGCTTTCTTTTTACTTTTGATTCTTCTGACAAAGAGCACATGTGCCATGCATTCTAGTGGCAGAGACTCTGCCTGCAGAAGGTAGCTGCTCATGAAAACAGGTGAAAATGATCTCTCGTCATATCATTAGCACATAACTGTTGATACCTGATCCAAGGCCTTATAAAAAGAGAAATATCATTTCTCTTTTTCATTCAATTCATTTTTAAGTGATAAAGGGCAAGAGGGAAAGAAATGGGGAAAATGATGCCCTTTGCTGATGAAATAGTACAGCGTGTTCTCTCTTCATCCTCTCTTCTTCCAGGGCAAAGAGAGGAAGGGGGAGCTCTTTCTCTAATTCTACTACAGTTTCATAACATGAGAGAGTTCCTGTCGCCAAGAAGCCACAGGTAGTTGATAGATCTCTTCAAATAAGTCATTTTGAGCTGAGTTTATTTTTTATTTATGCCCTGCTGTCTAACCCTCTTCCACTAAGCACTGGGTGGCTTTCGTGTCCCCACGTGTATGGAGATGTTCCTTGTTGGTTCCAGTGTTCAGCTTCCCCCTCCATAATCCTGGATTGTCTGACCACTGGCCTTTCTTTCCCTGCCCTAAATGTCATCATTAAGGAACATCACCAAAGAACAAGACTGGGACGCGCAGAAAACTAAAAGTCAAACAAACAATCCCGCCAGAGCAGGAAAGATAAGAAAAGGATGAAATCAGCATTATTTATTCTTATATCATCTGTGGATAACCACATTATCAAAGAAATACACCCCGAGGAAAAAATGGTCATAAAATGAGTTTCTCCTCATGTACCCATGTAGCCATCATTGTAAATTAGCAAATATATTCCTTCTTTTATACACACACAAACACACAAATCATTAACTACATTTAGTTCCTAGAGAAAGGAATTAAGATAACAGCCTGCCCTCCATATAATTGGCATTATAAAACATTATCAGACTCTGCCTTTTGGGAGTCATAGCCTCATATTTACTTTACTCAATTTATACCTCCTCAACTAAGGGCCCAATACACTACTACTCATCTAAAAAAATTCTTCTTCATGTTAAACTAGAATCAGATACAGTGTTTCTAACCATGAGCTTCACTATTTCTCCTTTTTCTTCTGGCCTCTCTCTTTTTCTCTCTGTCCATCCCTCCTTTCCTTGCTCTCTAAATATTAGGCTTACAATTCCTAGTACAGTCTAGTAGAGCTTTGCTGCAGTATCCTATTTGATTATAGAGTCTACCATTTAACAAAGGGCAAATATAAGGGCGGGGTGTGGTGGCTCATGCCTGCAATCCTAGCACTCTGGGAGGCAGAGTCATGAGGATAACCTCGAGCTCAGTAGTTCAAGACCAGCCTGAGCAAAAGCAAGACCCAATCTCTACTAAAAATAGAAAAATTTGCTGGGCATTGAAATGGGTGCCTATAGTCCCGACTACTTGAGAGGGTGAGACAGGAGGACTTCTTGAGTCCAGGAGTATACAGTTACTGTGAGCTGGGCTGATGCCTGAGTAACAGAGATTCTGCCTATACAATAAAAATTTTAAAAAGGGAAAATCCAAAAAGAAAAAAATTGAACTTTAGAGATTTGTTTTCAATTTTGAAATTCCAAAATCCTATATAATCAATTCACTTAAAAATTATATACTCATACCACGCATGAGAATATTATGCAAGGATATTGCAATCCACATGTTAGTACGAATCCCCTCTAAATCAGGAACATACTATAACATGAGGAACTCTGCACACCAAGGGAAATCACAGATTACATAATTTTATTAGTTGGGTAATCAAGTCTTTGATGATTGATTTTACTGAACTTCTCCAGTTCCCCAGTGTAATCATTTCCTAAACTCATCCATTTCAGGAACCTCTCGTCATTCCGAGCCCCATAGGTGCAGGTTTACCACACTCTTCACTACACCATCTATGGAAACAAACCCACTCTATCTGCAGACCATTTTTGTTGCTACTGATGGAACAACAGTACACATATTCTTTTGACAATGCAGCTACCATCAGAGAGAATTAATAACCGTCCTTTACTTGGAATATGGCAACGTGTCTGTTAGACTTGTGGGTTTGTTGCTTTGTTTTGATTTTAAGAGACAGGGTTAAGTTCTCTTAAAGAGAACATTAAGTTCACACAGGTTGGAGGGCAATGCCCAGCCACAGGCACCATCCCAGGGCAACACAGCCTCCAACTCCTCAGCCTTCCTAGTCCCTGGACTACAGATGTGCACCATAGTGCCTGGCCTTATTGGCCTTTTTAAAATGATACTCAAGAAACCTAAATTCAACTTTTATTCAGCATGACAGCCGTAACACAGAAATAGGGATTTCTGGTCAATAAACATTCTGGCAAATAGGTAATTTTTATTTAAATAGTCAACATGGATTGTCATTTTTAAAAGAAGGATGTTATCAACAACAAAGTTACTTCGACTGTAATTTTCTCTGATTCAGAGAAAGGCTGTTATCCGAACCTCAGGAAGTAAGAACTCCCAGTTCAGGATGCCTGTGTTTGAGTCTTAGCCTTCTCACTCATCTGTGTGGTCTTCAGCAAGTTGTTCAGCACCTCCAAGCTTCAATTTCCTTACCGGTAAAGTGGGGATGATAATAGTGTTATCTTAGTGTGTCTGGTGCATGGGATCCAGAAAAATAAATGCCAGCCATCATAAAAACTGCAAATATTAAATATCATTATACCAAAGTTTTGGTTGACACAGAATTTTGGTTTTAAAGTTCCAATTGTCTAAGATTTTATTTTCAAGTAGTATAACTTAAAGCATTTAAAATCTGAATCTGTGGATGTCAAATAGCAGGAAGGTAGAGACAATTTTGCAAATTGTTAGAGAAGGGTAGGAAAATCAGCAGCCATAAGTGCACACCGCTAATGATGCTGCCCTGGGTTTTATCACGTGCTGAAACTCTCTCCTGTAATGAATCTTGGGATGAGAAACCAATCAGCCATTTTTTATATTTTCCTTGATCTGAATTTGTTTTCTGGGATTAGTGTGTGTATAAAAATTCTTCAGCATAATCTAAATGATCTCTAACACAGGACCGAAAACCTGTCTTTGTTGCTTTCTCATTAGGCCCCAGAGTTATAGGCAGGCCAGCCAGTAAGCGCCAAAAAAGGGACTTCACTCCACAGAGCCGGCTCTTACAGATGAGGCCAAAAGCAAATCCCAGGCACACATTATAAAGACACTCTTTCAGCAGAAGTGACGAGTGCACGCAGTCTGGTTTCGCTGAAACTGTGACACGTCACGGCTGCAGGTTCCCAACCAATCTTATTTTCCAACATTTTCAGTTCCAAGATAAGGACCTTAAAACAAAAGCAATTACCTTGCTTTGTTTTATGCTGCTGAAAGACATTATCTCCGGTGGAGACAAGGGCTCTCTGCCGCCTAGTAACTGCTCAGATGGCAGAAGAGACGGGCAAAATCCCAAAACAAGATGCCCAGATTTCCTGTGAGATCATAATTGACAACAAAAGAAAAAGTCACTGAATTGCTGTGGATGTCAGATTCAAGGACCTGCAGATATGCTCTTGTAAAGAACTCAGGGGATTCTGTAGAAAGGATGGGCCAGTTTAACGCTTTGACTATGAGCTTTATTATGAAAAGACCTTTGCAGAAATAGGAGATCAGACAATAATGAAGTCTGTAAAATGAAAGGGACTTCAGAGGTCCGTCTAGCCCATCCCTCCACCATCAAGCAGGCTGTGATCCGCAACCCAGACAGCGGAGAGCCTCGTCTATTTTATGCTATTGAATGTCAAAAAAAAAAGGGAGTTCAGAAAAAAAAGTTCAATGATCTACTCACAGACTCGAGAGTAGATGTTCTACTAAATGCAATAAAATACAATTACAAAATACAACAGGATCACAGAGATTTGATTATTATGAGGGTCTAAAAATGCTTCTGACAGACACAGTAATCTTCAGTTCATCATTTTTTCTCATACACAGACTCCCTATCAGTGATATCACAGCTCTAATAAATCCCCTGCTGGATTTCATCACACACACGTACACTGGAATACTAAGATGTAGTGAATGAAAAGGGCAGAAAGGATTTAAAATGTGCCTTCCCCCGTCTTCAGCACATTCTACCTCTCTGATTCCCAATAATTTAATTCAATGATTCCTTTTTGTCTCATCTGTGTAAGTGACAAAATAGCACTGAGAAGGGGTCTTGTGGGGTTAAAAATATTATAATTAATAGATGGGAAATGTCTTTGAAGACAGCCACATGTACAATGAGGTAAATTTCTTTGCTATAATTTTATAGTCATGGACTTAGTGTGGTCTCAGATGTAGCAAACCTCCAGAAGGAGGTTCCACAACTTCTCTGCTCTCAGAAATGAGGGATCAGTCCTCGATCCTCAACCCTCAGATATCCCCCTTTGATCAGAGGCATCTCTTTGAGATCAGAAAAGAGGACCGTCTACTCGATATCTCTGCTGATGGCCCTTTTGCTTCGCTTTGTGGTATTTGAGATGGCAAGTCCCCAGCTCCCAATTTTCTCTTCTCTTTTGACGCTCGCAATTATGTTTACTTAAACTTAGACAGTATTTGTTCACATGAATAAAAAGTACCAAATGTCTTGACTCTGAGAGTTTAAGATTACAGTGATGACATATCACTGATTGCTAGCCCAGCATGACAGAGAGACCTTATCTCAAAACAAAAAAAAAGTACCGAATATAACTCATTTTAGCACTTTTTATTGCCTCCTATATTTTTCTTTCCCATTAGATTTTTAAGGAGCTTAAAAAAAATCATATTTTAGTTAATTTTATTTGATCAGCAGCACCTAAACCAATGCCTTAAAACTTTTCAGCAAGTAGACACCAAATCAAGTCATCACATTTTCAAATATCTTTTCTCTTTCTCCTTTCAAGTTAAATCCAGAAAATTTGTCTTCCACTACAGCCAGATATATCTAGTAGCAAAAAATAACAGTAATTTTGCCTGACAAGTGTAAGAGCTGTGCTAGTGATGCATTCCATCAAGAAAAAGGAAAAGCAACTTTAAGGAAAATTAGCCACAAAAATGAACAAGTTCACTCTCTACAAAGTAATCTGATGGCTTTAAAGGAGAATTTTTTTTAGCACATATTAGAATTTCTCAGAGAATTTCTCTGAGAATTTGCAAAAAATCAAAGATTAAAATTGCAAATAATATTGAAATTGCAAATAATCAAAAGATAAGAAAAAAAAAGATAAGAGCAGACAAAGTTTGCTCAAAAACATAGGGAACTGGTACCTACAACATGGAAAATAAAATGAGTAAGTAAATCCCTAGGCAAACATCAGTATGGCATTGTAAGAAATTATTGTATGTTTAGTTAAAATGGTTACTTTCAGGTTACAAAAGGCAAGAACAATAAAATGAGTTCTTTTTTCCTAGTCAAAAAAAAGAAATTTAAACAATTTTTTAAATAGAATTTATAATAAAGGCACCATCTATTCTATTTTCAATACCCCTATGTAAAACTCGATGCAATACATCTCTTTTAGACTATAGTAGAAGAGAAAAAACTATGCTTAAGATGCCAACATGCAGCTCGGCGCCTGTGGTTCAAGTGGCTAAGGCGCAAGCCATATACACCTAAAGCGGTGGGTTCGAATCCAGCCCGGGCCCACCAAACAACAATGATGGCTTTAAGCCAGGGGTTGTGGTGGGCACCTGTGGTCCCAGCTACTTGGGAGGCAGAGGCAGGAGTCTCGCTTGAGCCCAGGGGATGGAGGTTGCTGTGAGCTATGATGACACAACACTCTACCCAGGGGGACAGCTTGAGGCTCTGTCTCAAAAAAAAGACGCCAACATGCTTCCCTTTCCAAGACAGTAAAAGCTCTGAACTTAATATGTTTTCCTTTTATTTCCATTTTGTGGACGGTTTAGTGTAAAATCCAAGGCTTCAATATGATAGTGTCTTAATTTGGTTCTGGTATGATTATTCTTTCATCCCTTTAAGATTATTATTTGCTTATCTTATTTCACTTGCATACACTTGGGGTTTCATTATAGAGCTATTGTATAACCTGAAACGTCTTAAAAATTATTGTGGAAGTAAGGATGGCAGACTAAAAGCACAAATGAAAAATTAAAAATTGCAAAAATGCTGACTGCAATGGAGGAGTATCATTAACAGAATAATACGTGTAAAACAAATATTAGAAGAATATTAGAATATTAGAAGCTAACCTGAAAGGATATTAGAAAGTAGACTTCATTGACACTTTACTCTGTGTTAGACACTGTTCAAGGTGCTTCATAGTAATGTATTTCAGTGAATCCTCACAACAACCCCTACAAGGTACGTATTTCACCACCTCCATATTCCCTCATCTTGATAGGAAGAAACTGAGACACAGAAAAGTAATGTGTCCAAATTCACATAACTAGCAAGCCACCCGTATATGATTTCAATATGCAGACTTATATTCTTAACTTAAAAGGGCTTATATTTATAATAATAATATTTATTTGTAAGAGGAACAGACGTTCAATTCAATTTCTAAAGTCCATGGAAAAGTCAAGTTATCCTGTTGATCTTAAGCATAGTTTTGCTCACATTAACATCTTAACATTCATTAAAATTACAATAACATTGTTTTCTATTCCAACCACAATTTCGCAGCTGAATGAGGTGGGTGAAATTAGTTTGAACGGAGGCACATTTAGGTTATAATTACAGATAACTTTAATTATAAGTATAATTTTTAAGGCATCTTTTTCATTAAGCTACTCATAAAAACAGACGGAGATATAATGTTAAAACACCACAGGAAGCTAGAACTATTGATAAACCATCTGCCATAGTTCAGGATAATTAATACAGGCTAGCTGGGACATGAAGTTAGAATTTCAGAGTCAAAAACATAGAAGTTAGTCATTTCAACACCCCAAAGAGACTTCACCCCAAAAGAGAATGTACCCCTCTATTACTGTGACCTGATTTGCGAAGCACCCGGATTTGTGACATGCCTTTATTCCTTCCTCTCTCCTCATGTTAATGTCCCCTTTCTCTCCATTTCCTTTAATTCAGTAAGGTCAGGGATACGGCACCTTGAAATGTAGTGTCAGTGGTAAGACGCCATGTAGGTAGATACAGGAGTTTCACAGCGGATCGATCTGTTGTTTTTTTGGTTTTGATTTTTGTTTATCAAATAATTCTTCACGTCAAAAAGGAAAAAAAAGATCCATACTGCCTGTTTCACATTACCCAGGAATAAATATGTTTCCTGAAAGTCAATCAGCCAGTGAAAGTAGATGACCTTTCCTTGGCTCATAAGAGCCTCACTAGATAAATGACTGACAGGAGCGACACAGCTGGCTAGGAAAGAGGGATGTGCTGCCTCTCCTGTGCGTGTGCAATGACATTCCCATATATATGTTTATAAACGTACGCAATACATAAATTAATATACATGGACATATGCACGGGTATGTAAGAAAACACATCAACATGTAGGAAGTTCCTGATTGGGAAAAATATGGGAGATTTTGTTTTCTTTTTTATTTGATTTTTCTATTTTCATGTTTTCTAAAGTAAGTAGGTAGTGGTTTTAAAATAAAACTGTTTTAGAAAAACTTGCAGAGTAATTCAGGGTATTTAAATACTTCTAGATTACTATTATTATATTATTATTTCAGAGGTGAGCACTCCAATCTTACAATTAGCTAATGAAGTTCTACAGAACAGATCATTTAAAACTATATTAAAAAGCTGGTGGCTTTTTCAATTCTGATCAGTAAAAAGTAAGCATGTGTACCATCTCCAGAAAACCAATTCTCAAATACCTGAATGTTGACATTAAAGGATGTTTAACAGAATTAATATTATTTTATAATCTGAAAGGCAATTACACATGAGCACATGGTCATGAGAATAAACACAAATTCTCACTGACCATGAGTCTAAAGTAAGCCCGGTTATTCAAGTTTAATGTTTGCATTCTTCCTGAAAGAGACTGAGCTTTATATGTTTATCCGTTCTTATATTATAAGCACACATGTGTGTAGAGGGTAAGATTTAGGTATCAATCCTTAGCTTTCTCATATCAAAGTAAAGTAGCTGAATGAATTTGCAACTTCTTTTCATTCCTTAACATTCCCAATTAAAAAAGAAAACTCACCGGAGTTTTGTACAAGTTCATGTCAGTAACTCTCTGGTTGCAATGAAATCTGAGTGAATTAAAATGTCTAAAATGGATGCAGAATGGAAAGAACAGTAAAGATATCAGGTATAAACTCTTTGGTAGAATTTAACACGTGCTAGACCTTGCTAGATCTTGAAAGCTATTAACCCATTCCCCGTCTTCATTATTTATACCCCTCCACCATGCCCACTCTCTCCACTAAAAGTTTTTGTCCAAGAATGGTTAAAATTCTCTTCTAAAGCAATCTATGGCTTTTAATTCCCCTTTCCCAAGGAGTTGAACTCATTTCCATTTTAACTTTTAAACAAATTATGAAGGCTAAGAATAGGGAGATTTAATATGGTACCAGCAGCTGGGCCTTACTATCTTAGAATGCTAAACTCTGAACTGGAGGAGACATTAGAAATATTTACCCTTCTCTAGCCTACCCTGTTTCTTTCCAGCCTCCAAACAATTAACACATTTGGCTTGATTAATTCTGAGTCTTCAAGACCCTGTCACTCAAAGATCTATTTTTCCTACTGGAGGGAAATAATGAGGAGGGGTAAAATCCACTCTGGCTATAGTTACAGCTGTTCCTTAGGAAACACTGCTTGGGGCCCAGAGGTGATAACCAGCAAAGTGACTGTTCTCTGAAGCTTTTCTTCCAGCCCGCCTCCCATCACCCTCCAATTTATGTAAGCAACCTTGTGTTTTGACCTGAACTTTATAGGATGGAATTTTATTCATGCTTAGTTCTTGAAGGGGCATGTACTGAACACCTAACCAGAAGCAGGACCCACTAAATCCTTTCCTCTTCTTTTGCGAACAGCCACCTGTTTTGGTTATTGATACACTATGTTATTTTTGTGTAGTTAGATCATCTCTGTAAGCTCTAGAAAACTTTATTATACATGCCTCGTGGTCTTAGAATAGACTAAAAGTAGAATTTTTAGTGCTATTTTTTTGAATAGCTTCCATCCCTATCATTTCCATCCATCCTCAAGACAACTACCAAGGGTCAGTTATTATGATTCTCATTTAACTGAGAAAGAAAGTGAATCTCAGGATTTGAACCTAAGCACATCATTTAAATAGTGCCAAAAACCGAATACAAGACACAACAGAAGGAAAGTTCATTTTCTTTTCAAATCCCAGAATTGTCTGTAATGTGAATGAGCATCCCCAGTCCCTACCAACACCACAGATTATACATCCAGCACCCTAAGAAATGTTTTGACTCAGCCATGAGAATGTGGCAAAAGATACTTAATAAAAAAAGCAATGGTTAAACATTTAGTGAGTGCTTCAAAGCTTCTAATCCTAGGCTGAACATTTTCATACATCACCTCATTTAATCCTGCCAGAAAGGCTAAACATGAGCCCTATTATTTCCCTCACTTTGTAGACTTAAACTTGAGGCTGAAGTCCTTAGACTTAGTGAATAGGACAGACAGGATTCAAACACGGCCTGTTGGATTCCAGGACCCTCAATTTAACCAATTCCTTCTCATTCCAATAGAATGCATTTCTAAACCTCCACACAAAGTAAGTTATCAGTCTCCAAAGAGATGGTATCTTTGAAGAAAAGTAGAAATGTAATGGTCATTAACACTCTCACGACTTTTATTTTTCAAGTCTTAAGTTAGCACCAAATCAATCTAGATGACTTCTTTTCTCATTTGGTCTGGGATGAACAGGATATTTGCAGGTCTGCATCCACCCTTGGGGTTCTAAGCATCCTGATCACTTTCTATTACCGTTTATTCATGAAATGTCTCCTGCATTTCACTCTGCAGTTGTCCCTGTACTGTGGTCCTAGAGCCTCAAATCCCTTAAGGGATAAAGGATTCTATGAGTTGCTACCATGTTGTTCATTCTCCTTCAATTGCTTTACCAAATAAAAATGTTTTGGGGTGAAATTAGAATGTGTTATGCAAGCCATAAGGAAATCTCGAAATATTATTTAGTATCTTTAGTTTTCCTTGCCAAAGATGATGTCTATTATGAAAGTAAAAAGCCAGCCATCTGCTACCAGGCCCCACAAATGATTTTCTTGCTTTAGATGCTGAAGCCTCAAGGATAGAGAGGAATGAAGATCAATGATCATAAGTCATTTTGTTAATTTTGCTTAAGCTTTGACTCTCACATCATAAGATTCAAATGCCTACTTGGTTGTAATAATATAATCATTTCTATTATTCTTTTTAACACTGTTCAAATCTTTCTAGGGAAGACTATAATAGGACTGGATCCTCTAAAAAAGATTAAGCGATGTAAAAGGAGGGAAAATAGTATTTTCTCAACCATATATGGGGAAAGAAAGGGGAATCTATACCTGTTGAGTTTTTACCTTGGTATATGAAAAAAATTCTCTTTCTTGGCTATAGTTGAGCCCACTGTAATATAATTTTGCTTAACTAAATAACCAACCCTAATACTCGAGGTGAGATTAACATGGAAATGTTCCAGTATCTACTGTGTTAGTCACAGCTCTTGGATACTTGAGAAAGTCAGCTGAAGGATAAAAAATGGGGGCGGTGACTAGAGTACAGAAAAACTACCATTTCTGCATCAGAACAATAGAAATAATAAGTGGCACCCACCTCACATAAGGCAGGTTACGAGGACCCAATATTTCTTAAATAAGTACATGTATTCAAACACTTAGAAAGTGCCTGGCATGGTAAGAGAGCTATCTTAATGTTATCGCTAATGATGATGATGCTTCTCCCAAAGCTGTCAAAGGAAAAAGGAAAGAAAAAGAAGAAAAGCCGGCCCTGTGCTGAGTCTGGTGCAGGCTTAGATCAGAATAATTTTGCCAGCCCTCTCAGAATCCCTCTCTCACTCACTCTTCAAGGTCCTTCTGGGCCCCCAGCACGATGATACGGTTGGGAAGCAAAGCATGAGAATTGCTTTTAGTAACCATCACCCTCCTTCCCCTTCCTGGTCGACAAGAATTGTTTCTAATCTGCTCTGAGGACATCTTTTTACCACAAATCCTGTCTTCTACTCTGGGTTTGGACTTTTGGAAAGAAAGACTTAGAAGATTTGTTAACAACAACCATTGATTTTGTTCACTGAGGCAAACTGAACACCACACAACACTATCTGCCTGAATTTGATGGAGCCGTGGAAGATAACAAGGGTGGGAAATAGACTAATTCTTCAGGATATTACGAAGTTACACATGCATTATACCTACCAGTTAAATCTTACGATAAACCACAAGGAACTGGCGCTACCGTGGTTAGTCCTTTCTGAAGGTTAACTGACTTGTAAGTATTTGAACAAAAATAATTTCAGGCTTCTAAGTCTACCTGACTCTAAACCTCAAAGGCTCACCATGATTTGTTCTTTTTGAGGGGTGGGGTGATTTCATCTATAATTGCTTATTGTATTTGTCAGCAATTATAGATGAAGCCTGAGCTGGAGAAAAGGAATGCACTTCAGACAGATTCCCAATATTCCCCAAGGCACACACTTGCTATTTTGCTGTTGTGGCTGGTTGTTTCATCTGTCTTTCTGACTATAAACTGAGTCTGCAATCCAAAAAACGTCTTGAATTTAGTTTGACATTATGGGTATAGCTATTGATCGAATAAGCACTTCCAGAGAAGTGCAGCGTTCTCCAGCTACAATGATCTTCCAGTGTAAGCAGGGAGAGATCTGTGATCCATGGGAGGGGACGTAGTCACCAAACTGCAAGACATCCATACTGACCCAGTCTGCATTTCCTGTTTTCATGTTTCTGAAGTTCTGTCACACAGTAAATTTTAAAAATCACGTGTCTATCCCTAAAAATCACTTTTGAATTAGAAAGGAGGAGTACATCCTACCAGTGTCTTACCCAATGGCTATCTCCTTCAATGCTAAGGACTCAGCTGCTTCTTTTAAAAAAACAAAATAAAATGAGAGTGTTAATATACCCTAAAATTTACTACTTAAAGCATGCAACTCGGTGTTTTATACTATATTCACGGAAAGTGTGGGCATGGTCGCGACCTAACTCCAAAACATTTCCATCACACCCAACATTTCTGAAACTCCTGAACCCTTAGTGATCACTCCCCATTGCTCCAACTTCCCAGCCCCTGGAAACCATTATTCTATGGAAGAGAAACAGCCTCTTCCAGGCATTTCATATAAATGGAATCATATAACATGGCTTTTTGAGTCTGGTGTCTTTCATTTATCATAGAATTCTCACAGTTTATCCATGCAGTAGCATCTGTCAGTACTTCATTCTTTTTTATGGCTGAGTACTATTCCATCGTATGGACAGACCACATTTTGTTTATTCACGTGGTTGATCTGTACTTGGGTTGCTCGCACATTTTGCCTAGAATGTATAATGCTGACCATTCAAGTGCAATTTCTCAAGTGTGGACATCTGTTTTCAGTTCTTTGGTGAATATACCTAGGAGTGAAAGGACTGGGTCAAAGTTAACTCTGTGTCTAACTTTCCGAGGAACTGTCAACCCCTTGCCACAGCAGCTGCCTCATTATGCATTCCCACAGAACTACCTCTTTCCCTACTCTGAGAGAAGAGAGTTAATGGGATAGAGGAGCACAACTGAAGAATGCAAAAACTCTGTTTCAAGCCCTTATCCTCCATCGAAGCATCCTTTCCTAGGCCTCCTACTGTGATTCTGTGGCCACAAAGTTGGAGTTTGAAGAAAGAAAATACCTTCCTCTCATCATTTCTTAAAAAAGCTATATATTTTATATTTTTAAATCCACTCTATTGGCTCTCAAAGGACATGACCAAGACAGAAAAATAATAACTTTATTTGTAAAGATTGTATGGGCTATAGCAAAATCACAAAACAAAAATTACCATTATTACTTATTTAATCACTAGATAGCTAAATATTTTGGACAATCTAATCCATACATACACATATGCATATAAAACTATCTATGAATACACAAGTGTCACGAACAATTTTAAATTATGCACTATTTTCAAGTGCACATGAACATGAACTTTATGGCCACCCTGTATATGCCATGTAAAGGGAGTGGCAGAAATTGCCCAATCATCATTTTAACAGAGATATCAAAAAAAAAAATTAGCCCTATCAATGAGGCTTGCCATTGACCTAAGTCCAGTGACCAGAGAGTTCTCATTTGGCATCGCCTAAGAGCTTAACACTGAATAATGCAAAACGTAAACATTCGCTTTGGCTGTGTCCATTCTGAAGTTGGGCACGCGAGGCTGACCAGTAGGAGTCAAAAATCACAGCCCATCTGCTTCAGAATCTTGTTGCCAAAAGAGGAAGCCAGGGCCCTTGTGGATAGAACTGGCTGCCCTCCTCAACATCAGCCTCTACCGCAAGAAAAATGCTGATATTAAAAAAAAAAACGAATGGTTATTTTGGTTTGTGTTCACTCCCCAAATAATTCTCAAGCTTTTTGTTTTTAATATTTCCTTTCCAAGTAACATCTACTATCATGGGATTTGTTTTTATGGGTCAGGGTTCCACTAAAAACTGAACAAAAAGAAAAGCTTCTCTTTTGTCTATGTACTTAGTGTTTACACAGAATCGCGAGAGCTTATGTGAATCCCCTGAAACAAACCTGTGAACGTGCACCTGTCCTCAGGTGGGTCATCTCACCCCTGCAGCACTTGCTGTGCGAACAAGAACGTGATCCTACCGTTGTTAGGATGATGAGCGTGATCATTTCTTTGTTTAACTGGCACTGAAGGCACCATATCCCTGGAAAATCACCTCTCCAGATCAACCCATTTCTTCAGATATAAGAACTGTAGTTAACAAACCACCACCCAATTTACATTTTGTCAAATGGCACAGACTTTGGAGCTATTAACAAAGACGAGTCTCGACTCTCCCATTAGCCAGTCCAATCAGCAGACGGAAACCATATTACTTATTCAAACAGAGAGAGTTTAAGTGGAATAATTAACTTATATAGAATGGTTTGCTAGATAATTCAAAGTGTAAAAAGAGAACTTAAAAGATTTATAGAGGAAGCAGCTGCAGAAAGGAGCTACCCCAGGGCCGAGGGGAAAACGGGAAGAGATGAGAAATATCAAAACTTAGAAACTTAGGGGTGGGACCCAGGGAGTCAAAATCCAGAACCTCTGAAAAGGGAGTGAGGCGTGGCTCCCGTGGCATCTCTGGTGGGACACGGTGTGACTGGTTCCTCAAGTGCTAGAAAGACTGCAAACTGAGTTCAGCTGCAGCTTCAGGAAAGCCCTCCCGCTGCCAGGTGAAGAGGCCCTGCTGTGATGCTCAGGGGAACAGGGAGCAGAAAGTGGTCCTCACTCCTTCCTCCGAGCTTGCAGCCCCCCAACCCCAGCACGCTGTCTGCAGAGCTTAACACGGAGCCGGCAGGCAAAGCAGGAAGGCAGCAGAAGCCTGTCTCAGTTCCCCCAACCATAGGTGGAGAGAGGTGGAGCCGATAACCGGCACAAAGATTATCTTAGTGAAGAATCTGAAGCAACGCTTCCCAACCTGTGGGTCGTGACCCACAGGAACTGTATTAAAGGGCCATGGCATTAGGAAGGTTGAGAACCACTGCTCTAGAGCTTTTTGTTTAATTGTGAAATTAGCAATTGAAAAACTTTCCATCTAGACAATCTACACAGTTGCCCTGAAACAGCTGATATGTACACGTAACACAGTATAGGATTAAGCACTTGCTGTAAGTTAAAGAGTATAGTACTTTAATTTAATTTGTACTATCTGACAGAGTGTCTATAACAGGAATTCCATCCCCATACATACACATACACACTATGTATGTACACACGTCTCTATATGGAAATATCTATACATGCACGTACATATATACATATGTAATTTTATGCATGGAGAAAGAGAATGAGAACACCAACATTATTTGGGTCAACTCTAGATAGCTAGTATATTTATTTCTAAGCAAAATAAAGTAAACACAAAAGGTACCAAGATAGGGAAAGTCTGAATAACTGCCCCAGGACCCACATGGAGATCTGACCTCCAGCCCTATGCTCTTAACTATCATCTATACCACTATCCACAGCCTGCCAGCAACACACCAGATCTCTGTCTAGAAGGCCCCTTTCCCAGGAAGGCACTCGCTGATAATCAATGACACTGACACAAAGGCCCCTTGTGCCCTAATGGTACAGGGTGACTAGAGTTCACTGAGCTGGGAAAGCAGGGGACACTCTGTCTAGCTGATGCCTGCTGTGGTCCTGTTAAACCCACTCGCTGAATGGTCTCAATTACTTTTAATTACAATGAGTTACTGCTTCTATTGTGCACAGTACAGTTATTGTTACATAAGTCTTTCCTAATGATACCACTCAAACATGGGAAAAGATCGGGAGAGATGGGACCAGCCAAGGGGCAAAGGCCGTGAAAGAAGCATAAAGAGATGACCTGATTTTCTAAGGCATGTTCACCTGAGGTTTACAATTCTTTAAAAACACACAAAAAAATACAGTTAAATTCTTCTTTATAAATCTCTGAAGACATGCATTTAATGTATGCAATAAAAATATTTATCTATGTAAACAAACATGGATGGAGCTGGAAAATGTCCTCCTTAGCAAAGTACCTCAAGAATGGAAGAAAAAGTATCCAATGTGCTCAGTCTTACTATGAAACCAATTTACTGCTTTCATATGAAAGCTATAACCCAGTTATAATCCAAGAAGAAGAGAAAAGGGGAGAGGGAGGGTTGGGGAGGAGGGAGGATGGGTGGAGGGAAGGAAATTGGTGGGACCACACCTACAGTACATCTTACAAAGGTAGATGTGAAATTTACTAGGTGTAGAATATAAATGTCTTAACACAATAAGAAAATACCATGAAGGCTATGTTGACTAGTTTGATGAAAGCATTTCACATTATGTGTAAAACTAGCACATTGTGCTCCATGATTGCATTAATGTACACCGCTATGATTTAATAAAAAAAAAAGAATTAGATAATTAAATGCTAAAGTATACAATCAAGTGTGCAACACTGACTATAAGTGCTGCAACTGTTTGATTGGGGGAAAAAGAAATTTAGTGGTGCAAATGAATAGAAGGGTGGACCTGAGCCATAAGAGGAAGGTTGTAAAGATGAGGACATTTAAAGCTCCGGCAATGGTATGAGTCCACAATAGAGGTAAAAATGAGATGGTACTGACATAAAGGAAATCCACACTTGTCAGATAATTGCGCCCATCTTTCCTCAGGCAACGTACACCCAGATCTCTAGCATCCGTTACCTGTGTTGAGACACTCCTCCACCACTGTGGAGAAGAAGTATTTCATGATAGTTGGGCTTGCCACACAGTGTGATTTTAACATTTTGTATAAAGGTCAAGATTCAGCAGCTTTTTTACATGGTAAGCCAGCACAGTATGATGTGATGGAAATTAGCACCTTAAAATATATATACGTGTGTGCGTGCGCAAGCGTGTGTGTTGTGTGTGTGTGTGTGTGTATGTATATATATAAAAACACAGCCCTAACTGGACCTTTTAAAACCACTGCTTCCTGCATCTTATGACTAAGTGTGGGTAATTAAGCCAAGATCACTTTTTCCACTCCACCCATACTTCGTAAAAACCTGTTGTAATTTTTCCTTGATTTATTTGCTCTTTTGTATTTTCCTTTTGCAATTCGCTAAAACTAATGATTTCAAATGAAAGACTTTCATATCAATAGGTGACCCAATGATTTAGGGATCCTTTTAACACTGTGAAAAGAGACGTCCATTACATGCTGGGGGGGGGGGTGGGTGGGAGGTGAACAAATGGGGAAGGGGGCCTCCTAACAGCGGTGTTCTGTATTTATAGCTTTGGGCTTTGGCTCTGTAAGAGGCTATGGAGGTAGAAGGGAGGGCTAAGGAGGGGGGTAAATGATACTCATTTGTAAGTATCAGCAATATTCCCCAAGAAAAACAAAAAATTGATTTGTAGAATCCATTAAGATATAAGCATGAATAATAACCTGAGTGTTAGCAGGGTGGGACTTTAAAAGGTATTTGAGTTTTCAAATGCATTATATTTTGCAATTTCAAAAGCATGTGTTCCAAATGGCAAAACGTATGCCCAAATCTGGCCCATGAAATAAAACATTCAAACCAGAGACTGTATTTACTTTGGCTTCGTTTTGGCCTTTCCCTTTTATCTAGAAGTGAGTCAATCAATTAGCAGTTTTAGGGAGTCTACTGTGGACCCAAGAGGGTGATGAGGAGTATGGAAGAAGTGAGGATTATATACATGTTAAAACAAACAAAAAACTTCGGGACTCAGTCCAATTGACTGAGTCCCAACTCAGTCAACCCTTCTCTTTCCAATTGCTTCCCCAAATATCTCCTAACTCAATGCCACTTCTTAACTGGGCTGCCAGGTTTAACAAATACAGGACACCTGTATTTATCTGGAAACCAAACCATCCATGTACTTCGTGTGATCATCACTTTCCATAGACTTCTGCACTATGATAGATCACCATAAAATATGAGAAAAACACCTCAAGAATAAAGATGGTGTCTAGAGACTGCTTGTTATTACAAACACTATATACACTGGGAGTTAAAGGAGCTCAGTTAATACTCTTAATGGTGAAGGTCAGGGACATAAGGATTACTTACTGTCTGACCTCCTTCTCGTCTTCCCTTCCCTGGTTCTTTGTGCTAACCAAGTTCTTGGCTTTAATACTAAACAGAATAAGGAGAGATGGCTGGCGCTGTCCTAGCACAGTCTTTGGGGAGCAGTTATGCTTCTCCAAACCAAATCCATTCCCTGGCACATAGTTCCATGTTACCTACACAGGAGTCAGCATTTTGAGAGACTCACTGATACCCAATAGTAAAGACAGTGCCAGGGTCTTTTCCCCTGTGTCTAATTTTTCATGGCAAATAACCTTCTGCTCAACTCCCTGGCACTGTAGCCCATGCATCGTTATAATCCCAGAATGTGGCAAAAGGAACTGGTATTTTTTTTTTCTTTTACAAAATATCCCAGAGCTCTTATAATATTGGTAGTTTGGAGCAATGGAGTTAATCCACATTTTCAGAAATAGCTATAAAGGTAAAATCATACTTTTGGGGAGTGGAATACAACTCCTGTTATCTTGCAACTTCTGTCTCTCTCTCCCATGTTCCTTTTCTTAGTCTCCTCCTCTCCTGCTTCTGAGAGTGGTGACCAGCTGGGACCTGCTGAGAGAGGAAAATATTCACTGGGTAATACCACAACAGCTGTGCAAAAACTTTGCTGCCAGCCCGATATGGAGGCCAGGACAGTTAGAGTTTGGTTAAAGTTTGCAAACCCTCCAGTGCACGTACATCACACTGCAATTTCAGCTGGAAATCACGTACCGTATGGTCGTGGGTCCCCTCACAGCACACAAAGCCTGGCCACGTGGTTGGTATTTAGCTTTGCTTTGGGTTTGGAGGGGTTCACGGAGAAGGAACTTCAAATATAGTGGTGAGGGGGAACCTCAGGTGAACTGGAGTCCCTAGCAGTAGTTTACTATACGTTTCAAGCCAAACATATTTTTATTTCAGATCAATATGAGGGCACAAACAATTAGGTTACAGCACTTGCATTTGTTAGGTAAAGTCCATGCTGTATTTGTGTCCCACACCCAGGAGGTGTGTCATTGTGCCCATTATTTGGGAGCACACCAATCCCCTTCCCGCCTCTCCTCTCCCCCTCTTTGTTTCCTCTCACCCAACTTGAACTGAATTTTCACTTGTGTGTTTGTGTGTGGAAAAGCAATTATCCAATATGCTCAATACTAATCCGAAGCCAAAACAATTTTTCATCATCTGCTTTCTGATAGCATGGCCTTTTGTCTGTTACATTTTTTTTTTTCCCTAGGAGGAACACGTGTCTCCTACAATTCTTTATTTGTTTCTTGAATAGCATAGAATTGGCTCTGGGGAATGGCAATTTCCAAGAGAATGTTATGCTGACTTGGCAATACCAAAGTTTTCTTGCATGATATTTCTGGCCATGTTGAAAATGTGTAGGAAAAAAGTACTGGTCAAAGCTATGGTTGAGGAAAATAAATATACATACATATATATGTATATATACATATGTTTATACATATTTATATTATACATGTATGTAAAATCCTAGAACTCCTCTGTATTTCTGAGAATTCATTTATAGACCACCTCTATAATAACTCAGAGTTCACGTCACAGTCTTGGATGGTGATACTAAGGGGATTATCTTATGTATTGTACTCATGAGCATTTGAATGTAGGCACCCCAATTTGGAAATGGGTTAAGAAAATTTTCTCAGCTGCTTTCTGAGCCACTCCATTCTAGGCAAGGCCCAAGAAGTGGTGTTGTGGCTCTTAATTGAAGACTGAATTTGAAGCTCAGAAATGGCTGTAGGGTTTCTACGTTACAAGAAGCAGAGGAATAGTTGAAAGTCTGAGCACCAACAAGACCAATCCCTTCTTTGTGCCTTCTGAGTGCCAAGGGTGTGAACAGTCAGCAGATTAATTGGTTAGAATCCTTGTCTATGAAGATTGGGTAATGTTGCTTTATGCCAAAGGAAAAGGAAATTTCCTAAATATATAAGACATACATACACTTTTTTTGTTTCTTGCTCTGAAAGCCAACACTTAAATATTTGCAAAACCACCTTGGATGCAATAGAGGTGGGGTCTCTTGCTACCAAATGTCCCAATTCGTAGTGTTGAAAATCTTTATTACACATTATAGTTTGGTTAATTTGGGGTGTGTCCCAGATCATTTCCTAGGTCAAGAGTTTAAGAAGTCCAGAGACTAAGGGGACTGTTATTGTAAGAAGTGGTGTTTTGTGATGGGCTCCCAGGCCTGGGTGTGGTCCAGACGGCGGCGGCAGCAGCAAGGTGCCTGACTGAAACCAGCATCAGGACTGGCAAGGTCGTGTAAACAAAGCAGAATTCTCCAGTGTTTATGTTTTCAAAGCCTCTTGGCTACTCTCCTTCTCTCTCTCCTTCCCCACCTTCTTAATTTACCAGATTCTTGATTTCCTCATCAGAACGGCCCTTTGACTTTTCTGGAAGAGAAATTGTAGGAAGAAATTCCTTGGTGAACAGACCAATGCATTTGGGAACCTGCTGTGTTACCAGACTCTACACTAAATATACCTGTAAGTGTATGGAATTTTCTAAAACCATGAGAGGCAGGCATTTTAGCTGAAACTCAGACTAGCTCAAAGCAGAGTTGCATAATAGCTCATGGAGTAGAGCTTCAAATCCACGTCTGTTTACTAAAACAATCTACTCTTTTTCAAACCAATACTGAAATATATTAAAAATGGCGTTTCGGAAATTCTCATTTAAGGAGCCTATGTACATGTTTCAAGAATCCCAATTCTTTGCTTTTATCCTTCCTCTTTCAAAGATACATTTTTTGAATCAGCCAGACAGACAAGAAGCAAGGACTTTAAGAAATTCTTTTTTTAGGCTTGGCGCCCCGTAGAACAGCGGTTAGGGGGTGAAGTACATACACCCAGGCTGGTGGTTCAAACCCACCCAGGCCAGCTAAACAACAATGAAAACTGCAACAAAGAATAGCTGGGGGTTGGGCGTTGTGGTAGGCACCTGTAGTCCCAGCTACTTGGGAGGCTGAAGCAAGAGAATCGCTTAAGCCCAAGAGTTTGAGGTTGCTGTGAGCTGTGACACCATGACCAAAGGTGACAGAGTGAGACTCTGTCACAACAACAACAACAACAAAGAACTCCTATTGAAGGGGAGGGGATCAGGGATAGTACTAAATGAAACTTGTACAGCTCTTCCTGATGTTAAGCAGTAAATATCCATTTTATGCGCTAAGGATGATAATGATGGAGATGAGAAATGTCAGTATTGGAAGGAGCCCGTATGGCAGGCCTCATGCTGTATTCCCTACAGACACCGTCTCATTTCATCTTCACAATACCCCTGTGAGATAGCTACCATTAGCGATTGGTTAGGAGAGGGCAATTCATTGAACCACGGGCACACAGGCACACGTGTCCGTCTGAATCCAGGCTACTCTTTCACCACCAAGGGCTGAACTGTGCTCTTTACATCTGAGGAACATGGAACTGCTTCTTAATTCGGCAATGGCGTGTGATTTCAGGGCCATCTCAGTGGACGCGTGAGAATTTCTGGGCAGTGTGGCGCGGCCATCAAAATCAGCAGAGGCGGCCATGCGCCCGGGTCTTCCAGGATGCCAGGCTGTGTTAGAGTGAACATCAGCGGCTGGACTTGGAAGGAGGTGAGTCATCTCAGCTCACCCTTCAGCTGCTCTGCTACTAAATGAGCAGAAACACACAGCTGGGAATCAGTGTACAGGTAGTGAGTGCCGACTGGGACACGTTTAGTTTTGCTTATTGACTCTGGTTTTTCATTTTTGCGTTTTAATTTTATATGCTGGTATCTCCATTTCAGAGTGACACAGAGAGGGGAGCACTACTTCCCCCCCCCATTGTTTTGGGGGGCAAGTAGTGATAACTCAGGACACGGAGATGAGCAAATTGAACATTGGAAAAGGTCTGTTGTCAGAAAAGCTGTTGTGCTTTTGAGAAGGCAAAACCCAGTACACTGCGAGCATCAGATTTCAAACTCAGAAGCGAAGGCAGAAGAGAAAGAGTGGAAGGTCTTCAGCGTCTGCTGCATTGAGTCTATTTTAAACATGTGCTTTGCCATCCTGTCAGGACTTTTGCCAGGCTGCTGTTGTTTTACTGATGTAGCCTCAAACATTGTGAAGCAAGTTTATATAATTTGTCTAATGTCATGGTCACATTGCTGGTAAGTGACAGAAATCTCAGATTCAAAAGCGTGATCTTTCTGGTCATCAAACCCACCATTGATTTAGTCCTGTGTGTTGCCATTCATTTTCCCAGAAAATACTTTAATGCATATGTCACATATAAGGCACTGTGTATAGAGTTCTGCTTTTGTGTTTCGTTTCCTCCCACTCCCCCCCAAAATTAAGTAGGATTTTCATTCTATTTGGGAGATCTGAGTGCTCATGGGTTAGGGGCAGAGGGCTGTAAAAAAACATGGCTTTTGGGGAAAACTTATCTATCTCTAGGGCTTTGATTTATATCAGAAATCTAGTGCTGAGACTGGAAAGAAGGGTGGCTGAAATAACAGAAGAACAGAAAGCAACCTGGAGGTCAGTAGTCTGGAGATCATAGACTCAAAACACTTTCTATTTTCTTCCTCGATTCTTAAAGTACGAGGCTTCTCTCCTTACCCCCATCTCACACGTCACACTCCAAAACGACTAAGGGGGTTCTAGCCATTGGCTCTTGCCTCTGGGCATAAAACAGAAGGAAGTTTGAGAAGTGTGAAAGGCAAATGCCCACTGGCTGCACCACCTCTACCGGGAAGCCTCCTCAAAAGTCTCACGTTCAATGACAAATTACATCTTATCGGCCACACTTAATAGTAAGAGAGTTTGCAGATAAGGTCTCTGGGCTGGAACATTGCCACGTGGATGACATTTGGGGTTCCATTACTCAGAAAGAATGGGATAATGGATACTGAATAAGCTACTCGAAGTATTAACCACAATTAGCTAATCAGGTACTCGCTCCCAACGGCAGGACTTCCAACACAAATTCATTAAAATAACATCCGCATTGCTGTGTGTGGTCTGGGTTCATTAGCAAATAATTGGATCAGCTGCCCACTCAAGGGAGAAACGATGGGATGGAAGGGTAAGCGTGCGTCTGAGAGCCACGCAGTCTGAGGACTGTGGCCGTGGACTGGGAACAGAAGGAATGACTCACAAATGTTCACAGAACTTAGTCACTACCCTTCTGGATCTGTGTAAACCACGGGCAAGTCAACCAGCACAGAGACAGCAACGTGAAGCCACATTTCCCACTGGCTTCAAACCAGGCGTCTTTCTAGCTCTTCTATTGGATTTAAACATATTCATTTTATTGGAAGCAAAGAACCATGTGATCATAGCACTAAGGAGAAACCCAGGTTCATTTTCGAGGGGAAACAAGACTACATCTATACTTTTCCCCAGATAGCTTTTCCAAGTAGGTGTTCGGCCGATCACCCTCCGGAGTTTGGACTTATTAAACGATTTAAGAGTTTTATCCATCTCCCCTTGAGTTCATTTTAACAACCCCAGAGATTTTTCTGTCTTTCTCTTCCCCGACTCCTACTTCCTTCCAAGGTTTGTGACAGTCTAGCTGGAGGCAGAGGCGTGGCTCAGATTTCCATCCCCGCAGCCCTCCAATCAGCCATGTCATGGTGGAATTTTTATTGGTCATAAATTTTTTTACTGGCTAGATTAATGTGATTGGAAGCATCACACCCAGTAAATAGCGTCTGCTATTTGCTTTAGCAATACCTGTGGAAAAGGGCAACTTGGGACCTCGGCACCGTGGAGCTGGTGAAACCATCGGCTGTGCACGACTCGTTGGGGGCCCCTTTGACTGATGACCAGAAGTTGCTCTTAGAGGGAGGTCCGCCCAGCAAGAGGCTTCATCGGTGCATGCTACTGCCATGTGGAGCCGCGATTCACTTCACTGACTATCAAAGCTTTCTACAACTTTGCTTGCTGACTTCTGACCAGAGGTTCCCTTTCAACACCAGGAAAATCTGCCTAGTGAGAGAGAGAGAAAGAGAAGGCACATTAGTGGGAAAATAAATGGTAGCCCTGTTTCTAGAGGTCTCGGTTTTATTGCCCAAGGAGCTTTGCTTGCAGGCTGCCCCGTGGCGTGGCCCGGTGGATGTGTATGGTGGCATTTTATGGAGCACGGTTGCTATCAGCGTGGATGATTATAATATAGGGGGATGTTCAATCAGACCACGTTTGAGGGCAAATGCTACCACACAAAACACTTCTCAGAGCCTGGAGAAATGAGAGGGGAGTGTTTATAAAAGCACTACCCTTGGAAATCGACGTTCACACAAAACCACTTTCTGAAACCGATTTTGAGAGATGGTGTGGAATCTGTGAGCCTCTGGTCCCCATCTGTTCCCTCCCCTCTGACCCTGGGTTGTCTGACGACTCGGTCATGACCCTCTCTGAGTGGGGTGGATGGTCTGGGAAGACGTCCCTGCAGCTCACGGTGCCTGCAGCCCTCCTTCTCCTTCCTTCCTGCAAGAAATGCCAGAATTTCACTTATTAAAAAAAAAAAAAAGTTATAAAAGAGAAACACAAACAGAGAATGAGCCAAATTGCTGAGGGGGAAACAAGGAATGAAATAACAGCTTCAGAAGTTGCATGTTCTTAGAGAAACCCCAAAACTTTCCCTAAACCCAACCTGGAACATTTATCTGCCTGGCTTTTCTTTGAGTCTCAGGCCAGTTTCTAACCATGAGATGACTTACAATTATAATACTGGCAGCGCTTAGGTTAGGTGGTGGCTGGAGGGAATTCTCTTTTTAAATGCAGTTCCTTGGGTAGGTGGTGTTGGCAAGACCCTTGCGTCTCTTCGGTGCCAACTCCGAAGAACCAGAATACCATTCCTGGGCTGGAGTCCTGGGCATCGGAGTTGGCAGATGTAAGCCGGGAAGACAAAGAGAGCCCGGAGAGGGAGTAACGTGGAAAGACAAAAAACAAAGATGAGGAGAGTCTAGAGGAAGGAGAGAAAATGACAGAAGTCATGAAAGATACGTTTAGCCAAAAAAAAAAAAAAAAAGGGAAAAGAAGATTATTTACAAAATAGAAAGAATGAGGGAGGAAGAGGAGAAATGGACAAAGAAAAATCTCTGGAAAATAGTTCAGAAAGTCCCAAACTTCTTTTCTTTGAATTCATGAAGTTGATTCGATGAAGTTTCCTGATCGCTTGGAAATATCTCATTCTTCCCTCTTTGTCCATCCCCGTGGGCCCAGCCCACCCGAGCCACAGAGACAACTTGTGCACTCTGCTTGTGTTTGTGCACGGAGGTGCCTCACGCGTGCCAGCGATGTGTTTTCCTGGTGTATCGAGAGAGGGGGAAGGCCTGGTTGAACAGGAGAAACGGCCTTTTTACATGAAACGCCCTTCAGTTCACCACCAAGCTAGTGGCTCTAATCTCAGCTAACCGTGCACTGTTTATTTTTCCAAGAATGGGGCCTTCTATGACTCACGGTCCTCAGATGCTACTTACTAATGGACCCTTGTACAACTCAAGAATGTGACACATGGCAAGACACACAGCTTAACAATCACAAATCACAGCGCTGTTAATGGGGGGTGAAGCTTTGGTGACATGTGTCACACCAAAGAGCCGACGCGTCATGTTCCCGGAGGCCACAGATGCAGGGTCCCTGGCTTGTGTAATAATGATAAAATATTGCCATCTGTTGGCATCCTGTGTGAGCAGGCCCTGACATACGTAACGCTGGTGTTTTTCCAGACTGCCTCTCACATTTCTCCAGGGAGAGGATGTGTGAAAAGCATGGGGGGAAAAGAGCAGAGCGTGCAGCCTGACCTTAGAGGAAGAGAAAAACCACATTGTTCGGGAAGTTCAGATGGGCGAGAGAGCAGACCCCATCACAGTGGTGCAATCCCCCACCTCCCGGCAGGGCAGGAGATAAACCCACAGAACACTGCTGACGCTCCGCTCGGTGGATCCTCAGATGCTGCTTCAGATAGGCTGATGAGTGATCTTGGGGAGTATTCTTCCTCGATGGATTCCAAGAGCTTCTAATTAAGGAGGACCATTATTTATTGCCAGAGTTAAAGGCAAGGATGTTGAGCTATAAAAGTCACACGTGCTGTAGGCAGATGGGTAAACTACAATAATCTAAAATATCCTCTGCTATAAATATCCATAAATTATGAATAACTGGGACACAACTGCATCAATTTTTTGGCCTTATCTTGCAAAACCGAGACAAAAGTAGGGCCTTCAATCTAGAGTAAACATCGTCAGATGCTTCAGAAGACTGGAGAAGTATTTTATCAGACCTGATCACCTAGAACTCGAGTTATAACATCCATTCAGGGACAGTCCAGTGCGATGAATTAGAACTGAGATCCCTACGTGAAATGGGGACTTTGGAAGGGCAACAACTGCAGAACAGATCAGGGGAAAAACAAAACTTACAGTACCAAGAAGACTCTTGTCTATATTTGCCAGGGCTCTGACTGAAGGAAAAAAACATAATGTGCTCTTCTGAAAAAAAAGCACATTAGAAATTAGAAGGATTTCACAGATTTGGATTTAAAATTTACACTATATTCATAAACCCAAATATTTACAGAAAAAAGCTGTTATCAGGCTCAGGCGCCCATAGCACAGTGGTTACGGCGTCAGCCACATACACCAAAGCATACAGCAATGACAACTGCACCAAAAAAAAAAAAAAAAATAGCAAGCCATTGTGGCAGGAGCCTGTAGTCCCATTGCCGAGGCAAGAAATTGCTTAAGCCCAAGAGTTTGATGTTGCTGTGAGCTGTGACGTCACCGCACTCTACCACGGGTGACATAATGAGAGTCTGTCTCAAAAAAAAAAAAAAAAGCTGTTATAAAGGCCAGTGGTCACTGGGACAGTATCACTGTGGTATGTCCTAAAACTGAGGCCAAAATTGTTCTAGAAAAATTTTCCCACAAATATCCACAAGTACATCTCATAGAAGAAAAAAGAGAGAAAAGGAAAGAAAAAAGATAGAAAGGAAGAAGAAGAAAGGCAGAAAAAAGAGGCAGAGGAAAATCTACGTCCCACTGATGAACTCTAATATCATATTCACAAGCAACGTCACAAGGAAGAAGGCTCAGAATGTTCTAGAATCCATGGATTGACGTTCCTCTGATTCAAAACCTGTAAGTCCAGAAAGGTAGCTACAGCTTTAGATGCAGGGTGGCCCTAAAGTTTGTGTGCAATTTTAAATCACACGCGAACTTTTTGGCCCACCCTGTGTGCGTATATATTTATAGACACATTGTAGTGAATACGGAAGAGAAATAACAAATAGAAGCCCTCAAAACCGAGAAAGGGAAAACAAACCCCACACACACGACCTGGGAAAAGCCACACAGCGTAAAGCAGCTTTCCAAAGTGTGGATTCATTTAATTTCTCCAGATTTCAGTTGTCTCTTATAGAAACACGTGAGGTTGCTTTCCAGTAATTCCCCAGAAATATAAAGCTTTAATCATACATTTCCTAATAGGTAAATATAAATGTGTGTGTATATACAATAATAATAATAACTCTCTACATGCTGTTCATTGTTTGGATTAATGTCTGGTCGCTGAGTTATAATCCTTCTCAGCCCTTGAAATCTCATTCACTATAAAACAATGAACAGGAATATGAAAATCCCCACTTGGGTAACAGTGAAGTGGTTTATGCCAGAAGTAAGCGCCAGCAGGAGATAAATAGTGATTCACGGTTGTGAAGGATGGTTTTGCAATAAGACATAGGAATAGGGAGAAGTTTCCTTTTCTTTTCTGGCAATCTTGTTATGCTCTGGGTCATACGGACACATCAGTTCACCTCCTAGAAAAATCAGCTTCCTTTAAGCTCTGCTTCCTTTCTTTCCTTCCTTGCCCCGTGGAGGATTGAAGAACAGAAGTATAAAGGGGGATTCTCAGCAGCCATTGAATCTAATTCTTCAAAGTCTCTTTCTAGAATTTGCACAGGCTGATGTTTTTGCCCAAGGCTAAAACGTAATTACACCACGTTGTAATGTTTATTCGCTCATTAGCCTGAAGACAGTTTTTACCTGTAAAGACTCACATCCACACATCTGGGGCCTATGGAGATACAGGAAATAAAGATGCATTTTATCCGTAAGTGTGTTTTTCCTTTCATGAAACTCTACCACTAAGTCTGACATCCCTTCTGAGTAGAATACTGTCTCAATCATCCTCATTTCTTTTTTTTTCTTTTTTTTTTTTTTTGCAGTTTTTGGCCGGGGCTGGGTTTGAACCCGCCACCTCCAGCCGGTAGCCTACTCCTGCGAGTCACAGGTGCTGCCCCACCCTCATTTCTCTTAGACTCAGTGTTTTCCTACAGGCCACACTGGGGGCAAGTGTCATTGTAAATGTGTTAGACTTTGGTGAAGGAACAACCTCAGAGCAACTCCAGTCCAGCAGAGCCAGTTAAGTCGATGGTTGAGTTCTGATTTAGGCTGTGACTTGATTTTCCCCTTCGTTTCCCTTTTCTGTCCAGTCTTCTTCTCTCTCTTCTAAAATAACAGGGTAAAATGTAGACGTGACAAACCTGGTATACACCAGATCATTCAGTGTAGGTGGTTTGAGCATAGCACTAGTGAGGAAATAACTTTAAGTTTGCTTCCTGCCTGGCTTGGTTCTCTGAGCCCTGCTTCTCAACTAAATATTTTATCCCCAACTCAGCCGGTTAAAAACTGGTGAGAGTATCAAAGTAAATGGAGACGTTAGGCTTGGCATCTGGAATCAGGGATGTCTTTACGTAATGACACCCCCTGGTAGTCTAATCCGCACAGTTTAATGGTATGAAAGCCCATCTCATTATTCACGGCCATGGTTCTATATTGTCATTAAACAAAAAAAGTTCTGATGGCGTGGCTCAGCTGCATTCAAACTCAAACTTCTCACACGCGCTTCATACCCGGCGACCACTTTGTAACGTTTTTGAGCACACAGCTTTCAGTGAAGTTAGGAATACACGGGAAATTATAGGCTGTAAACACCATCTGGCCATTTTGGCCTCTGGGGCAACTCTTCGTAGTTGGTCCTCCTTCTAAAATGTACTCAGAGTTTCGTCGAGCAAATTGGCCTGTTTTCTGTATGGCGTCTCCACAACCCGTCATGCCTCAAATGTCTATCAGTTCATCACTGGCACACACTGAGCATCTTAAACATGTAGTGAATTTTTTTTTAAGGCAGCGCGCCAGTGTGCCAACGATGTTAGGATCAGGGCTCCTGCTTGGTATCACCTTCCTAAGGGGAGGCAGCCTCAGAATGTTTGTTCTGCTACAATTAATCGCATGCTTTTCAAACGTCAACGAAATTTCCATGGTCTGGTAAGAAGTGGTATTCATAATAGGGAAAAATAATAGAGTTACCATTAAAAATTGATCTGTCACTGTTCATTTCGAAACTGTTGGTTCTGCCTGAACAAACCGTATGGAATGTTAAAAGTTCCCATCCAATGGACCCCCACATGCCTGCTTGGAAAGCTTACCTGGCTTTCTGCATTTGGACCAAGATTTTTCCATTAGGTAGAGCTATACATGAAGGAACGTATGTTGAAAGAAATAGAGTAATTTGATTTCTTCTGCATGTCATATCCTAATGTGTGAGCACTAATCGATAGTAGCCTTTCTTACAGTATGGCTATTAGTTATTTAAAGTCTGAGCGACGTGATAAAAAAAGACAGAATTTTACAAATTCTCTAGCATGACTAAACTTTCCAGAAATAAGAATTTCTGATAGAGATAGGATGACTCTTCTATTCAAGAACGCTTTATGAAAGGGCACACAAGGAAGGAACGTCTGTTCCGATGTCTTTATCGAAAGCTTTGATAAAGACAGTTATTTGTTTTACAAAAAATAAATTATGTAGAAAATTCCTCAAAGAAACGACTTTCTTTCTCGGTTAAAATCTAAACGACTCAATGGCTAAGCTATTATTTGTCACGGTAACTTCAAGTCACAGAAATTGCGTGGACCGTGGGATAGCTTTAACCAATAATTGGGGATTATTATGATCACATTGGCCTAATGACTTTTGGATTTCCACATTGCTAAACAATGTGGTGTCCACCTAGCACCCCCGCACCCCAAACAGGACTTTACCATCAATTTTACTTTTTTTTTTTTGAGACGGGGCCTCAAGCTATCCCCCTGGGTAGAGTGCCATGGCATCACAGCTCATAGCAACCTCCAACTCCTGGGCTCAAGCGAGTCTCCTGCCTCAGCCTCCCAAGTAGCTGGGACCACAGGCACTCGCCACAACACCGGGCCATTTTTTGGTTGCAGCCATCATTGTTGTTTGGCGCCCGGGCTGGGGATTCGAACCCGCCACCTTAGGTGTACATGGCTGGCGCCTTAGCTGATTGAGCCACAGGCGCTGAGCCATCAATTTTACTCTTAAAAAGAGAGTAAAAAGAACAGGTTTGGCACCCTGTAGCACAGTGGCTACTAGGCAGGCCGGCTCATATACCAAAGTTGGGGGGGTTGAACCCAGCCTGGGCCAGCTAACCAACTATGACAACTGCAACAACAACAACAACAAAATAGCTGGGCGTTGTGGTGGGCCCCTGTAGTCCCAGCTGCTTGGAAGGTTGAGGCAGGAGAATCCCTTGAGCCCATGAGTTCGAGGTTGCTGTGAGCTGTGACACCATGGCACTCTACCCAGGGCGACATGGTAAGACACTGTCTCAAAAAACAAAAAGTAGAAAGAACAAAGACTTAAAAGATAGGAGAGTAAAACCAAATATGCAGCTCACGGATTAGTTTGTATTTCGGTTATTACTGACTGTTGCCTTGAGTTAATGAATGTGTTAGCATTATCCATGGCCCTTCATTAGACACACACATTTGTAAATCGAAATGAGAATTGGAAAAATATGAGAGGGGAGGTGACTGTGGCTCATAAGGGTAGGGCGCTGGTCCCATATGCCAGAGGTGGCAGGTTCAAACCCAGCCCTGGCCAAAAACTGCCAAAAAAAGAAAAATATAAAAATATGAGAGAAGTCACATATAGAAGTTTTGACAGTCATTTTTAAGCACAGACCTTTTTTTTTTTTGAGACGGAGCCTCAAGCTATCCCCCGGGTAGAGTGCCATGGCATCACAGCTCATAGCAACCTCCAACACCTGGGCTAAAGCGAGTCTCCTGCCTCAGCCTCCCAAGCAGCTGGGACCACAGGGAGGTCTCACTCTTGCTGAGGCTGGTCCCAAACTAGTGAGTTCAGGCAGTCCACCCACTTCAGCCTCCCAGAGTGCTGGAATTATAGGTATGAGCG